>VXBJ01000617.1:381609-429779 GCA_013400055.1 Nycticryphes semicollaris
GTGCTTTGTGCTCTTCCGCTGCTTCTTTTTTGTTTTTTTTTTTTTTTTGCTTTTACATGTGTTACATCATTGGGTTGCGAGGGGTGTTTGGTTTACGCTGAATGCATACCTGATGGAACTACTCATTTGAGCACTTGGTCTCTATGCCAATAAACAATATACCTTGGCAGTGCCCAGCATTTTTTCCCAGTGAATGTGTCAATGGTTGCAAGGGCTGGATGTCGAGAAAAACGCATGGATGATCTTGAAATAAGATGCACCACCTTTTTAAATATTTTTTTTAATTTTTCCTTTTTTTTTTAAATACTTTGAGGCTCTTGTGTCCAGTGATTCTATCAAGGCCAGTACCATAAGTTCTCTCAGAAAAAAAATTGTATGTGGCTGTAATTTAGCAGTTCAATGAACTCTTTTGTTTTAAACCTCAGTATTAGTTTGGTGAATCCATTTATCAATAGAACAGGCTATTTCACTAGAAAGATCTAAAAGAGTGATAATTAACTCTGTAGCTGATTCTGTCTGTCTGTCTTTTGTCCGATGGAGTCTGGAAGCAACGTAATAGAATATAAAGTATTTAAAATTTCATTATCTAAAATTGCTTTCCCTAATTCCATTCACTTTGCATGTTGCAACACTGAATTAGCGTGTATTCTGTTCAGAGCTGCTAATGAACTACGTTCCATTTACCTGGTTACTCCTAGGCTTCTCTAATAAAGTCATGAACTAATAAACTTCAGAGCTGAGGTACAACAGATGTATCTGGAAAAGCGTCTGGTAATAATGGACTGATCTTCATCTGTTTTGTTACAAACAACATGGTAAAAGAGTCTAAACTATGGAGTTTTTTGAGGGAAAGGTATCATTGGGGTTTGATATTGATACAATTTTCTAGCTAGATCTTTTTGCCACTTAAGTCACATCATCCACATATTGTGTCCAGGCAACATTTCTCAAGCAATCTTTGAATAATTACTTTTAAATATTTAAAATTTCATAAATACAAATATGAATATATTTTTCTTCAGAGAATTCATAATTCTTTTGTCATGCTTTGCCTTAAAGAAACTGTTATATTATGCAAAATACAGATGGTATCTGCCATTTGAAATGCTTTTAACCATCAGCCTGAATATAAAACACTAGTGCTTTCCTTTTTTTGTCAGAAAAGCTATATGAAATATTAATTAAAAAACCATTTTGCTGAACCAAATTATTTTAAACAAAAGTTATGCAATACATGCAGCTAACAGAGAATAATAGAGGGAAATTCAGCTTTCTTATTGTGAATATAATATATTTTGTAAGCTCTGAAAGGAGTGGGGAAGGTGGGATTTGTGTCACTTAATTTCACTGATACCAAGGTGAGTGTCATCTGCCTTGTCACCCAAACTCCCTCTATACCCAGTAGAAAGAAAAAGGTGCCTCTTCAAAGCAATTTGTCCCATTTCCCCCCTGTCTTTTGGGTGTCCCTTTCCTTTTTTATCACTTTCTATTATTTGGTCAGATCTTATTTTATCCACATGACAATCAGTTGTCAATGCGACTTGGGAAGACAGAACCTAATGGAGCAGCTTGCTGTTGAAGCCAGAACTTTCTGTAGGATATTACTGCTTTCCTTCTCCTCCCTCTTCCCATCAAGGTAGTTGTTGTGTGTTCATTAGCCATTCTGGGGTGGATTCATTCTCTCCTGCTGTACTATAGATAATTTCTCAAGATAGTTGGGGGTGATCTCTGCTTCCAAAAGGGTGACTTTACCGGTGCTCGGTAGGGAGGGAGTTACCGAGTCCTACCTAGCATTTAGGTCACCTGGTGAAATGCTGTATTAATTACCTTAGAAGAGCAGGTTAGATAAGAACCCGAACAAGGTAGCTGTGCACTTGGATAGCAAGAACAATTCACTCAAGTAACTCTCTGAATGCGCATGGTTTCCCTCACTGTTCAAGGCAAATCTCACAGATCTAATCTTTCCCATGCCCTTTCCTACTACATGAAAATGAGTTTTCGTAGGGCAGTTCTACCAGTTTAAGACGGCTCTGTGGAAGTACAAAGTGTCAAGCATTTCGTGATTGATTTTGTTAATATCTTCATGGAAAGTATGTATCAAAATAGCATGGGAAAGAGAATTGTATTTTCATTCACTAAGTATGTTGGTGGATTGAATTTACACGAGGTGCAGGAGCTCAGCTGACTAGTGCAGAAGCACAGATGCTGTGTGTTAGGCATTAAAAAAGGATGCTCGCTAAACTGGGAAAATATGTCTTGTAATGGGCACCTGATCTATTCCCTTATAGATAAGTAAACATAATATGTGTAGTAGATGAGACACCCTTAATGGTGATAAAGGCAAGTGCAGCTCTTTCATGCTGGAATATAAATGACATTTTTCTTTATTAGAAGATTGCCTTAATCAATTGCTGGTTTAGACAAGAAAAAAATGATTTTTTTAAAAAAAAATGTGTGAACTAAAAAATGTTAGTAGGAGGTTTTAGAACACCTAGATGAGTCAAGGTGTCAGGTGTCAACAGGTTGAGGTGACCTTGGGAATCAGGGGGCTTTAGTAAAAGTTCCAATATTTCTACTTTTTCATGTTTCTTTTATGCTCATCCTTCATCTTGGTGCTTTTGCACTTTCAGTCGCCTGTGCCATTGCAGCCACCTTCCCCGTTCTGTGTTTTGGGATTCCACCTGTATCACTTGTGCCTTCGATGTTTCAGCCCGTCGCTTGCCCATAGGATAGAGGTCATCCACTCCAAGAAGGCTGTGGTGTGAACATGAAGGGTGCTGGGGGATGAGCAGGGGTGCTTTCTTTTTTGTGTTTTGTTTCTTCTTTCTGTAGCCCCCATCTCTTACCTGGCCCAGGGTAGGCAGCAAGGAGTGGCTGCTGCTGCCTTCAAGTTCCTGGGTGGTTCAGTCTCATGGTTTCTTCCCAGTTTGAACCGCACCGTTACTGATAAGAAATGCAGATGTTAAAAAATATCTCAGCTGAAAATGTTTCGAGTGGAGCTTACTATTTACTCGTAGATGGAAATTTGCTTTTCCTTCAAAGTGTCGTGCTCATGGAACATCCCAAACGGGAAGCTCAGAATATTGCTTTATATAGAAACATTTTGCTGTGCAGTTTAGCCAATCGGGTGAATTCTTTCTATATTAGATTATGTGGGGAGTGATAAATCTGACTGAAGGCAGTGGCATATAAAAACCTTGGGAAGCAGAACAGTCACAGTACGTACTCGAAATCTTGTATTTACCAGATTCGTGAGGAAACTTCTGGGAAATAAGAGTTAGACTAGACTTGTGGTTTTGTTGAAGACATAGTTCTAGAGAATCAGTGAAGCAGTAAGTATTGTAAGAAAATTAAGCCTGCAAACTATAAGTGTGTGTCTGTAAAACCTGATTTCTCTGTAAAGGCAAATGTGTCTAAAAATGATGGATTTTAACTCAGCTATTTTCCTGAGTAGCGTTTAAGTTCAGTAAACTTGTGCAGTGAGCATTGTTTCTTCTAAAATAGATTTGTTTTATAATTGTCAGTATATTGGAGGAAATCATGTTGGTCTTAATATTTCTCAGCTCTTTCTGGTCTTGTGTCTATTTATGCTGTATCTTTTGTTTAATTTTTGTAATATTTTTTGTATTAATCTACAGCTATCTCTCTCTTTGTAGTATACGTTGTTACCTGTAACTGGTTTATTTTAATAATATGCAGTGGATGCCCAGTTCTTTGTGTAGCACCTGTCGTCTTAAATTTTCTTTAATTTGATGCAAGTAAATGTCACTTACCTGAAACCACCTCCCCCTCTTCCTGATGTTTTCTTCTCAAACTTTGCATACTAACAATAGCAAAGATCTGGAATATTGCTTTGCAGGAATAAAACTTCAGATTTTATATTGCTGCTGGAGGCACAAAAATATTTTCCTAGTTTTATTTTGATCCCTGTTTCTGTGAAGATGAAAATGATTAGTTATGAACCCTTAATGTAAAACATTGCATAATGAGTTATTACAAGAGAAATGCTCAATGGCTTGTGACTGCCTTCATACTAATTTTCTTAATTATAATGTCAATTTTTAAAAAGCACATTTTGGCAACAGCTAGATCATCAGCTTCCTCTTGAAGCTTTTTCCTCCAGAGACAGACACTTGGGAATCTTACTTTGCTAAAATAACTATGTACTTGACATTGCAGGAACAGGTATTTAGAACCTATCACGGAGAGCATTATACTGTGTTGCTGAATACTTACTGATATGTAATAGTAGATAAAATGGTAGTTTAAAAAGCCTTATTTTCAAAGCACAAAAGAACAAGATAAGAGTTGCCTGCTGAACACAAAGCTGCTTTCTTATTTTACTTAAGTTACTTTTAAATGTGACTATTAAATGTCAACTTTTAGCATTGTGTAGTATTAATTCAATAGTTTTGATGTATCATTTCTATTTTAATCTGTATTGCACTGTCTGCATTGCTATGAAGCAGAAGTGTGCTCTTGATATTACCACCATCAAACATATCTTCTTTAAATTGTTCATTTCATCAAACAGTCCTAGTAAAAAGCTGTAAAACAGTAAGCATAAAATTAAGTGAGAGGAAAAAAAAATCCAGTCTCAGTCCTGACTAAGCAAGTTTCCCACTTAAATGCTATAAACATGGGAAGCCCATTTGGAGTCTGTGAGTATGTTCTGGAAGTTACTGGCAGCACAGAAATATCCCCACAGGAGAAGGGGGTTATTCTATATTATCAGATGTTGTTACATATTATCACATAGATATTATGACCAATTTCTTAAAGATTAAGGCAGATTAAGTGCAAGAATTGTCACTAGGATGCTTAGGTACTTATGGAAGCTTAACCGCCTAGGATGTGGAGGGAAAGTGCTGATAAGGAAAAGAAGGGGAAAGTCCAAAATGAACCCCTCAAAAACACTCATGGGAAAATGCATTGCATTGTTTGCAGAAGGGAATTTTGATGAATTCAAACTTGTATCAAAGCTATGCAAGCCAGCAAGCTCCTTTATACAGTGGAGCTCCTCCTGGTCCTGTGTTTGATCCATCTGCCTTGCCAAAGAAGTTACTCCAGTGTTCTTAACTAACGTGGTTACATGGCTTGCCAAACATTTGAAAATACCATCTGATTTTCCCTCATTTCAGCTTCACTGAACTGGATACTTTAATCAGAAAGTTTACCATTTTTCCCTGGTTTGAGCAGAGCTTTGCAAAACCACTAGGAATTGCGCTTTCCTCTGATTTGAAGTGAGTTTTTGCAAGCTCTTTTTCTTTTGTGTCTTCATTAGTGTTTCACACCCAAGTGACCAGTATGGTGAAGCTATCCTGATTTTGTTCACCATTCGTATCACCATTCAGAGATTAAATCCCATTAATAAATTTATGTCTCCCATGGTGGTCTCCTTCTGTGTTTTCTTTTGGGGATGGGTGGGTTTGTTTGTTTGTGGTTTAGGGTTTTTTTTTCGTTTGTTTTCTGTGTTGCCATTTGCTCCTCTGAGGTACGCTGGTGCAGTTTTATGGTTTGCTCTGTAAAGTAGATTTTTGGCATGATCTGAGCTAAAAGTAACTTTTAAAATTTTTTTCTTTTTAGCTAAATCATTTCACTGATCTAGGTTGCATCAGCATAGTTCATGGGATGGAGTGGTGGTGAAATACAGTATATTGGTGATGGGGAATGGGAAGGAGAGAACGAGCATCTTTAGGCTGAGTTTGCATGCAGGAGCCAACCTGTTGTGCAACCAAGTGAAGTTTCCTACCTTGGCAGGAGAGAGAGGAAGATGCCTCTGAAGGCCTCCAGAGGGAGATCCTGTCCACCTTAGTTGAGGTGCCTCAGCTTTAAAGGGAATTCAGAATAAAACATAGCATCATTAAGATTACCAGTAAATTCTGTAGCAGCTGATGCAACACCATCTTTATAAAAAAATAATATATTTATATATCTAAAATTAAGTGGATTAATTTCCTATGAAAAAAAATCTATAGAAGTTGCCAGGTCCTAATAGTCAAATTTTCATTTGACTATTACGATGCTAAATTTCACTCCTCCTCAGTTCAGATATTCCTATTTATAAACTAAAAATTCCATTGCCCTAAATGTATGTGAAACAGGGAATATGTTTTATTTTTCATCTGCGTAGTTCTATGTCGATATCCAGATTGCTATTTAAGGAAATAAACTGTAAAGTAAGGCAAAACAGCTAAAAATAGGACCCACTAACTAATACATGCTCATCCAAGTAGAACATGTGGAAAACTTCCGTTGAGTGCACTGGAGATTAATTTAAAAAAAAAAAAAAAGAAAAAAAAGAATTGTGTTAAACTGGGGATAAACACAGCATTTTAACAGAGGAGGGGAGCTACATCAGCCTATTAGTTTAAAAGTAGAAAGGAAATGGGGAAAGGAAGAGGGAGGTTTGTGCAGCCCGTTTGGTGAACTTGATCTGGCTCAGAAATAATCGGGGAGGGGGGGGAAGTTAGGAAGTAGGACCAAGTGAGAAAAACGCCGGCGTATTTGCTTAGGGATTCTTGGCTATGTCTGTACGTCTGTTGTTTTCATGCCATCTCAGCCTGGTGGCAAACTTAAATGGAGTATCTCTAGTTGAGTGATTGGAATTTGGGGAAATACATGGGAAATTTCATGATGTCTGTACAATTTTTTCTTTAAACCCCTTCTTTTTGCCCAAGCAAATGTTTTCTTCTGGATTTAGATATTCTACCCACTCACACTAAGCAATATTTTCTTGCATTATTAAGTCTAATTAAAAAGGTCAGGTAGAGTAGAAACAATCTGTTTTAATGTGAGATTGGTGAGAAAAAAAAAAAAAAGATGAGTTAAAAGAAAGTGTATTTTTTTGAAAGGGCAGAAGACTAGATGGAATGAGTAAGAGGGAAAGGCGTGATGTGCTTTACCAGTGTTGGCTGTTACAACCAAGCAAGTTGGGACAGGCCTGCAGTGCACCAGGAAGTGAAACCCAATTATTTGTAAAGCATGAATTGTGTGGGAAGGGGAATAAAGTCCAATCTTTCCGCTTCATTTAACCCAAATGCTGAAATTTGTACAAAGGCCTGGTTTAACTGCCATCCTGCTCTATCACTCGAGCAAGGATGGGTTTAACATAGTATTTTAGCAGTGGAGTAGATTCCAGTATATTGAATTCTGTTGTTAATTTAATTCACAGCTTAATAAGGATACCTCCTTATTTCAGGACTCTTGATAGTATAATCGGCCTTTACCACTAGGTTCAATTCTGCTTGTATAAATGTGAACAGTTTTCAATATACAAGACAAAAAGGAAACATTTTTGCCAACAGTTTTAATATCTCTGATTGTTTCAGCAAACTGCTTTTGAAGAAGTTTTCATTTATCCCTTTTTACAGGATATTGACCTACTGTTCAGGGGAACAATTACAATTACAGCTTGTACATGACATAAAACACAGAGGGAAATTTATTCCCTAATGGAGAAAAGACTGCAAATGAGATGGCAGTTACGCATTGAGCACACAATGTTTGGGGACTGGGATATTTTATTTCTCATGAGGCTTTTTTTTTTTTCAAGTTTAAAACTTGTCCTAACCAGATTACTTGTTCATCCAGAAGGAGAACACCTATATGCATGGGACCACATATATGGTAACTGTGCCTAAAATTCATGTTGTACTGAGATATTTTGCGGCGTATGAAATTCTGAATGCACAGAACCGAGGCAGTTGACTGTGCCGATCAAAAAACCAAGAAACACGGATCGCTTGAGGAAGAATTGAGAGTGTTTACAGTTTGTAAAGAAAAAAATGAAAATTGATAAATGGATGCAAGACAAAAAGCTGTAACTTGTAGGAAATAGTCAGTCACTCTGGAGACAGGGAGCTCTTGCTATTTGTTGTCATTACTCTGGTTTAATAATTATAACTCCTTCCATGTTAATTCAGAAACCAGATGTTAAGTTGATGAGAACGAATCCATTGTTATGTTTTGTCAGGTCTGTTGTGAATTTTTTGTTCGGCTTCAGTAGATAAAGTCCCGGTGGAAACATTGGGGTGGGATTCACACGAAGCCCCCCAGCTCTGCTTGACTTCCCTTAGTGCGTTACACAGCTGGATGAAACTCCACATCTGTGAAACGGGGGATGATAACCTTTCCATCTCCCCACAGGGTGGGAGCGCTTCTGAAGTGCGTCAGATGGGATGGTCTAGTGACTTGGAGCCAACCTGGTACTGCACTCTCTCCCCAGATTCACTGCTTAGTTTACTATTTTAAAATAGTTTACTTATGCTCTTCTTTTGCTCCTCTAGTTCACCTGCTGTCTGTTTGAGATGAAAAGCGAGGCGTCGGCAACTGACACGTGGAGTAAAAAGCCTGTGTTTTGAAGGAATAGGTGATTTTAGAGTACGAAAGGGGGATTGTGATGTAGGGGTAGAATCTGAGAGCTTAATTTTATTTAGGTGTAAGCAATACTTAAAGCTGACATTCCTTGTTTTCTAAGCTCTTCAACTTTTGACATTTTTCTCTTACAATTCGATAGCTTAAAATAAATTTAACAGTTGAAGAAAATGATATAATACAGAGGTTATCTTAGAAACGTAGAGAGGCCAGCGTAATTCCTTCCTTCAAAAAAGGAAGAGTTTTTCCTTTGCTTCAATTAAGTTTCAGATAGTCACTTTCATAAATTTCTAAGCTGTGGCCTATGAATTAATTAATGCTTTTTGGGGCTTTGGAGGCAGGGATTCAGTGTAGTAGCTCTCCTCCAGGCTTGTCAGTACAGAGCAGCAATGTGACAAAGAGGACTGGAAATAAAAGTGGTTAATGTGCGCTGCTGTGGAAACAGGTAATTGTATATTAATAAATAATATATTATTTATTAGCTGGTTCTCTTCAGCCAAGCAATGTTATTCTTGGGATGCAAATTTTGAGAAAGAAACATGTCTGAGATTACACATGTACATACGCACATAAAAGTACATATACATACATGCACATCGTATCTTATATATGTAGATTTATCATATATTTTATGTATTAGGTATATTTATATATTTTTAAGATTTTGTGTTATATACATACATAGCTATTTTTATACATATGCAAACTGTACACAGACACATACACACACGTGTGTATTTNTTAATAAGGATACCTCCTTATTTCAGGACTCTTGATAGTATAATCGGCCTTTACCACTAGGTTCAATTCTGCTTGTATAAATGTGAACAGTTTTCAATATACAAGACAAAAAGGAAACATTTTTGCCAACAGTTTTAATATCTCTGATTGTTTCAGCAAACTGCTTTTGAAGAAGTTTTCATTTATCCCTTTTTACAGGATATTGACCTACTGTTCAGGGGAACAATTACAATTACAGCTTGTACATGACATAAAACACAGAGGGAAATTTATTCCCTAATGGAGAAAAGACTGCAAATGAGATGGCAGTTACGCATTGAGCACACAATGTTTGGGGACTGGGATATTTTATTTCTCATGAGGCTTTTTTTTTTTTCAAGTTTAAAACTTGTCCTAACCAGATTACTTGTTCATCCAGAAGGAGAACACCTATATGCATGGGACCACATATATGGTAACTGTGCCTAAAATTCATGTTGTACTGAGATATTTTGCGGCGTATGAAATTCTGAATGCACAGAACCGAGGCAGTTGACTGTGCCGATCAAAAAACCAAGAAACACGGATCGCTTGAGGAAGAATTGAGAGTGTTTACAGTTTGTAAAGAAAAAAATGAAAATTGATAAATGGATGCAAGACAAAAAGCTGTAACTTGTAGGAAATAGTCAGTCACTCTGGAGACAGGGAGCTCTTGCTATTTGTTGTCATTACTCTGGTTTAATAATTATAACTCCTTCCATGTTAATTCAGAAACCAGATGTTAAGTTGATGAGAACGAATCCATTGTTATGTTTTGTCAGGTCTGTTGTGAATTTTTTGTTCGGCTTCAGTAGATAAAGTCCCGGTGGAAACATTGGGGTGGGATTCACACGAAGCCCCCCAGCTCTGCTTGACTTCCCTTAGTGCGTTACACAGCTGGATGAAACTCCACATCTGTGAAACGGGGGATGATAACCTTTCCATCTCCCCACAGGGTGGGAGCGCTTCTGAAGTGCGTCAGATGGGATGGTCTAGTGACTTGGAGCCAACCTGGTACTGCACTCTCTCCCCAGATTCACTGCTTAGTTTACTATTTTAAAATAGTTTACTTATGCTCTTCTTTTGCTCCTCTAGTTCACCTGCTGTCTGTTTGAGATGAAAAGCGAGGCGTCGGCAACTGACACGTGGAGTAAAAAGCCTGTGTTTTGAAGGAATAGGTGATTTTAGAGTACGAAAGGGGGATTGTGATGTAGGGGTAGAATCTGAGAGCTTAGTTTTATTTAGGTGTAAGCAATACTTAAAGCTGACATTCCTTGTTTTCTAAGCTCTTCAACTTTTGACATTTTTCTCTTACAATTCGATAGCTTAAAATAAATTTAACAGTTGAAGAAAATGATATAATACAGAGGTTATCTTAGAAACGTAGAGAGGCCAGCGTAATTCCTTCCTTCAAAAAAGGAAGAGTTTTTCCTTTGCTTCAATTAAGTTTCAGATAGTCACTTTCATAAATTTCTAAGCTGTGGCCTATGAATTAATTAATGCTTTTTGGGGCTTTGGAGGCAGGGATTCAGTGTAGTAGCTCTCCTCCAGGCTTGTCAGTACAGAGCAGCAATGTGACAAAGAGGACTGGAAATAAAAGTGGTTAATGTGCGCTGCTGTGGAAACAGGTAATTGTATATTAATAAATAATATATTATTTATTAGCTGGTTCTCTTCAGCCAAGCAATGTTATTCTTGGGATGCAAATTTTGAGAAAGAAACATGTCTGAGATTACACATGTACATACGCACATAAAAGTACATATACATACATGCACATCGTATCTTATATATGTAGATTTATCATATATTTTATGTATTAGGTATATTTATATATTTTTAAGATTTTGTGTTATATACATACATAGCTATTTTTATACATATGCAAACTGTACACAGACACATACACACACGTGTGTATTTATATGTATCAGTGCACACTATATTTGTATATTAGACCTGCATGGAAATTTTTAGGCAATTTAGGGATTTTGGACATGTTATCCCAGCAGCAGAGGAGCATGTGTTTGATTTTTGTTTCATGTTTTTCCCACTCTTGTCTTTCACCCTAAAAACCATTGAGGTGAATCCACGTGTAACGTCATGCCTGCTTTATCTCAAAAAAGAGAAAATTGTTTTGGGCATTAATGTTGGTTTGAAAGGCCATGTCTTCATTGCAGTTTTGAAACAGATGTGTAATTGGTGGATAGGGTTGGCTGCTTTCTGTCAATATTCTGTCAGTCGCTACAGCTGCGAGCTTGCAGGATCTTCAGGATCATGGTTGTTTTCTAATTATCCATTTCCAGCATCTTCTCTTTTTAATTTAATTGAATTTGCCTTTCTTTTTTTTGTGTGTGTATGGATAGGACTGTGTTATTAGCCATGTAACTGTACCCTAAGTTTCTTAATCTTGCTTGTAGATGCATATATATTGTAGATAAGTATCTACTTAGATACTGCTTAGTAGTAACCCGTTTTCCGTCTCTTTTTGGGGATTGCCTACCTAGTTGAGTCTGGTAGGGAAAGAGTAAACAGAATTGTGACTTTAAATGGTTTTACTGTAGGAACTGGGATGCTGGCAGCTCATTGTAAGGAAATACTAAAACCAGTGAAGAGGGTCTGAGAGCAAATGCCTTTTCTTAAACTGCTGCTGAATACCTATACAAGATCCAGCAAAAGAGTTGGTGAAGTCAGGTAATCAGACTGATAAAAGAATGTTTCGTTTTTATATATCTACCTGATTAGGGATCTCAAATAATTTTAGTGATTTTTAGAAACTGTAAGCCTTTAATGTCAAATATTTTTCAGGTTCCACCATCATTGATCCAATTTCACTGTTCTTCATAGTTTTGCATTCTGCTTGCTTTCCATCTACAAGGCCTTTACCTCTAGCCCACGATCCTTTCCAAAACTGGTTGTGTGCTAAGTTAAAAGATGTACAAACCTTGGTTTGATCTCTAGCTCAAATTTAAACTGAAATTTGTTGTACAATATTCTGGATGGTGTGAGAAGACAATTTATGTGGTATATTTTTGATCATCTCAATTTTATTTTGGTGTATAATCTACTTAATAATACTGCTCATAATCTACGTTGATTTTGCTCATTTATTTTGCTCATAATCTGCCATGATAATTTTTTGTGAAAAAAAACAAACAAAAACCAAACAACCCAACTTTAAAAAACTTGGTTTTACCTGTGCCTGTTTTAGTTTGCTTTTTGTAGTGCTATATTAGGAAATGTAGGGCAGTACATACACTCTTAGCATTAGTCACAGATGGTTCACCTAGTTTTCACACCTTTGCATCTAAATTTCCATATTTAATCTAAACTTCTGCTGAAAAGTTACTGGAGTTTTATAATTCTCTGTTTAACTTGCTAGGGAGTTTTTATGCACTGAGACTGCATAAAGGCATGCTTGTCTTAGGTAAAAAAGAGGTGTGTACCTTTAATAGCCAGAATATTTGAAATTATCTATTCTCAAATTACTTGTTTTGCACTTTACATACTTAAATTGAAGCATGTTGCTGAAATTCAGTTGAAACTTTCAGTGATTAAAAACCCCTTTAAATTTCCTCCCTTTAGTAGTTAGTACATGTTAATTAAAGTGAAAGTAAGTGCATCTCCCGCCTGCTCAGTCTCTAGCCTCAGAAATTCTTTTAAATGTAGGGCTTTATTGCCACTTACCCTTAGTCCTTGCAATCGAAGTGAGTTCGTAAGTGGTACAGTTATTTGTTACTTGGAGAAAGCTCTGGTTAACATTTGCAATAGTTAGTAATATTTTTTTTTTTTTTTTTTTTTTTTTTTCTCTACAATGGGTNAGAAGTACAGGAAGCCACAGTCTCAGTTTTTAATTTGTACATATTTAACATCTCTGTAAAAGTGAAATTAGACAAGTGAATTAGAAGGTGAATTAGACAGAAAAATGTTAAAAAATAAATCTCTTTAAATGTGAGTTTTCAACTGGTCACTAGGCTGCATTCGAATAACTTTATAAAGTTTGAAAGCTGTCTTTGGGTGTAACAGTTTAATCAATGATCTGTTTCTCAGTTATCTTCTATATGACTTTTGTGTCCTCTGTGTTATATTTGTAGATGTACAGCAACAGACCCTTTTACCTACCAACGGGTAGCATCTGGAGGAAAGTCACCCGTGCAATACTAATAGTACTTTTCTCTAAGAAAACATACATGTTTAAATTGCCAGAATAATCAAACAGGCTTATTTTTATATTAATATCTACTCACTGATGCTCAGTTACTATTTTGCATACAATTTCTTTGATATACATGGTTTTTTAATGTCAAATTGATGTTTGGGTAGAGAAGCTGCTTGTAAATACAGAGTGACACAAAAATGTAAATTCTGGAATGACTGAAAAACTATTTTTAAAACTCTGCTTTAATGTTTCCACGATTTACTTTGAGGAGCAAACACTTCGTTTTTAAACATCCTGCTAGATGCAACTTTTACCAAAGGAGCTGGACTGTGGCTCTATGTGCATCTGCTGGCTGCTCTCGTGTGCTGAATGCCCACATACCTTCTCTTCAGAACTTACAACCGTATTTCCAGGTCGTGAGGGTACGTGAAGGGCTGACGTATATCATAAACTTGCCTGCAGTGATCTGAAGCATGAGATTAAAGGCTGACCATCCCCAATGGAAGGAGTATTTGACATTCTTGACTTCATTAGACATATGGCTGTACGTTTTGAAAAGAGTTTAAGATCACATTGCTTTAAATAGTCAATCTGTCAGCGCATTTACTTGGCCTATGTTAATTTTTCTAATGAAGAAAACGTGCAAGGAATCGGAGAATGTGGGGTTTTTTTTTCATCATTGACCAAGTTAATCTGAGATTTACGGTTTTTCAGAATTATTGATGTTGAGATTTTTATAGATGATTTTTTCTTAAAAACAATTCAGATATATTTGACTTAGGCAATCATATATCATATCACATATATATCTCATATGTAGAACAGCAGAAAATGCCCCTTTCTTCAGAGTGGTCGAATTTTAGTCCTGTTAATTTTGTTTGTGTGTTTTTGTGGGTGACTGCGATCTTCTCTTCCTTTTCTGTCTTTACTCTTGACCATCAAGTGTGTGAATTGACCTAGTCCCTCCCTTCTGAAACAGAACACAGCAGCTCAGAGGTTACTGCAGTTTTACGCTTGTTGTTAGCAATCTGCTGAAGCCTGACTGCTAAAATACAAATAAAGACTATTTCTGCTGCTTTGGTCCTAATCTTAATGTACTTAATTAAAGAAGCAGAATGTAAGGAGTAGCTGGTTTGAGCCTAATGTTTCCCCATGGAGTATATTAATTACTCCTTTCTAAATGGAAGAAGTAGGTTGGTGAGCTAGAAGTGAAAGAAGAACGAATGGAGTGATATACACATATAATGTACACATACAAAAATCCCAAGAGCATGAAAACTAACCATAAAAACCTACATGGGTAGTAACAGATGAAGCCTAGGTCTTTATCTATTATCACCCTTTTGTAGTGACTCTAATCCCTGCATCGGGTGCATCACCAAGCTTTTTGGCAATTTGTATGCAGACAGGATTCTGCAAAAACAAGTTGTCTGCTTGGATTCTCGCTGTCAGGATCGGTTTCCATCTGCCTTGAGCAAAGTACATCCCAAAGTTTACCTGTAACCAAAACCCTGAATACAAATATTACATTTATAATTAGCTTTTGTGTTCATTAGTTGGTTTGAGGTGTGTGTGTTTGGTTTGGGTTTTGGGGTTTTTTTGTTGTTATTTTTTTATATTAAACTAATATACAGTATTTTTTTGTGCAGAGAATGCAACTGACATTTAGTCAGAACGAATTTTTGGTGGGAGGAAGCAGATAACGGCACTGTAACACAGAGAGAGAATGGGCAAAAGAGAGCAAGCAGAAATTGCAAGTGTACAGATTATGCTATTCAGTAACAGGAGGAAAAAAAAAAACCCACAAGAAAAACCAAAGCAGAAATGAGTTTAGACTAGGAAACATGACAGTCAGAGGTAATATTCATCTTACCTAATATTGAGCCAGTCACTTCCATTTTGTAATCAGTGGAAAGAAATGGGCACCTTTAGGTTGACGTCTGGCCTGGTTTAGATTCCTACTTCAGAATAAAGTGCACCAAACAGTAGAAAAACCTTTTCCTCACTGTCTGCCAAGGCAAGGCAAGGGGGACAGGCTGGGATGGACCCCACAGTATTGCCTACTGCCTGCATCACCTTTTGCAAGGGTAACAAAAGGGTACCAAAAAAGGTGCTTTGTTCACAGAGGATTTTTACGGTGTCGCTTAAAATCAAGCTTGTGGTATAATCACAGGTAGGATTCTGAATTACAAAGGAAGCAGCCTAATGACTCACAAAATGAAACTCATTAGAGGAAAAAGTCTTACAGCCTCCAACAATAGGGAGAAACCTAATGAAATGATGACAGAGGGTGAAATAACATTTTCCAACTTTATCTTGTTAGTAGAATTTGTCCCATCCTTCCAAAGAGGATGTATCTTCAGTGTGTTTACCAAGCCTGTGCTGAAAGCACAGTTTAACACCAGCCAATTTTTTTCTGGAGAGTATTAGACTAGAGAAAGAGCCTGCGCTTTTGTTTTTTTGTGACCTAATAATCTATTGACCAGGTTATTCCTGTGCTTGATTTGCAGGATGAGAGGTTGTTTTCTCATGCATATTGTTGGGTGGCTTTTCTTTCCCATACTGCTGCTGGGGCAGATACATGAAGGGGACCAAGGACATACTAGTCCCCTTTTTTTTGCTGCCATTAGTGTGTGGACTGCTGATGACCATAGGATGAACAGCTGTATAGTGGTTCTCCTTCTCCACATTGTGTCTGCATCCAGCTGTGTCGCTTCTGTGTTCTGCAATTCCTTTTGAGCCCTCAGTTGTTTTTTAAGGGACAGCTGAGAACTTGATTGCTGTTCTCAAAGATGTTAATGGACCAAGTCATAGCTGTACCAGAGACTGCCTTCTGTCTATACTTAGCAAGATAAATTTCATTCTAGTAGCTAATTGGACACTTGGGGGAAAGTGCTTGAATTTTAAGAAGGAGTTTCTAGGCTAAGGATGTGCATTTTGTCCTCATCCCAAGAGAGGACTAGATGTGCAGAGGCACGCAGATATAATGTCCCTATTGAGACAATAGCAACATGGTCCTGGGAGTTTTAGGACAATCTAATGGTATATTGGTGTTTCAGAGCAATGAATCTCTTACAATTCAGAGCCAAATCAGACCTGTTGAATACTTTTAAATAACTGCAGTTTTGAAGAAAGATGCCTCTGTGTGGATGTTTTATGAATGCCAAGAGGATGATTGGACAGGATCACTGAAAACTAAGTCATTCACACAGCTTTGAAACAATTAGTCATCATCCTGTATAGTCCACGTTTTTAGATTTTTTTCAAATACTCCTTGATGTAGTTCTGCTGAAGAAGGGAGGTGGGGTGATGGTTTTTTACTGGGTTTAATATTCTGACCACCAGAAAAAGGAGATTTCAGTGGTGTACGTTACACAGAGTTTGGGGACTTGGGACTGTTTCACACATGCCCCACACTCCCCCCCCGGCTCTTTGAAGCTGCATTGTAGACTATTTTCCATAGAAACCTCCATGGAGATTTCTTTGTACAGTTTACTTTGTAGTTCAACACTTAGGATGAAAATTACAATGGTTTTCTGTGGCGGGGGCAGCACTTTTGGTAGCTACTGATTCAGAGATTGTGTCTCTCTTCTGAATTTGAGCTCCCAGCTGCTTCTCTCTTGTTTCCCTGCCTTATTGTTGGAGGTAAAAAAAACACAAACCAACTATGAAAGAAGTGATACAGCCTCAGGCAATGTTATTTTAATTGCACAGAGTTGGTAGATCAGGAAGATTGTGGGATGGGAAAGGGAAGAAATGAGGTCAACGTTGCACGGACATGGAAGTATTGTTTCACTGAGGTGAATTTGGGGTTTGCACATTATCAGTCCCTTGGCTACTGCTGGTGTCTGATGAACTACACTTTTAATTATTTTTTAAGGGCACCAAGAGTGCACGATTGATGTCCTTTTATTCTAGGCTAGGTTGCCTAACACTTTTTATTGTAAAAGATTTTTGTACCTCTAGTATGTTTTTTTTTTTTTTAAATGGCATTCTATTAAGTCTGTTATTTACTGCAGGTCTTTGGAATTCAGGAGAGATAAGCGCAAAGCCAAAAGAAGTGCTTTTTCTGTGTTGCTTGAAGTCCTAGGGTGTTTTTTTAGCTCAGTTACAAAAGATTGAAAGCAGATACGCTTTTTCTCTCGCTGCTTTTGTTGTCTGCAGAATTTTGGCAGCTTGTCAAAACACTGCCTGAGCGCAAATATTCTTATCAAAATCTGGTCCTGCGCTGCTGTCAGCAGCGCACGGTGCTTTACTCAAAAGGAGGGAAGGGACGGTAAGACTGGGAAAGAAGAAGAAACTGTGAGAAGGGCAGGATTTTTAGTTAGTGGTTAACAGATGGGCAGGGCTCAAGAAGTTCGGTAAGGGTGAGGGCAAGACGCTGGGGCTGTAGTTCGAAGGTGCGGTGTTTCACCTGATAGGGCACCATGTGTGTGGGGAACGAAGCTGGCGATTACAAGGGCAGGTAGGCTGTTCTTATGAATTAGATGAATGATATAACGAGGAGGGTGTCCCTCTTTAAAGGACTAGGTAAAGTGATTTTAGGATGGATGGCCACTAAAATTGCAAGTCGTCCCCTTTTTGGCTGCTTTTTATGGCATAATTGGACTCATCGCACTTTTCCTGCCATCCATGGGAACGCTAAATCCTAAGTCCATCTGTGATTTACAGGAATGAGCAATCTGCAAATCTGTGACTGGAGGCATGTTCTGAAGTTCTGCCCTCAGCTTCATCAGTGATTCACTATCCTTATTCATAAAGGGAGAAAGGTAGCATGTTCTTATGCCACAGGGCGGATACGAAGATAGCATGCACTGATGGTTGAATGACATCATGGTGAAATGTGTCTTATTAAAAGGAAACTAACAGTTCTGAAGCCAACATAAAGACTAGGTGGCATGGCATCCCCAAATGATTAAGATAAAAATAAATATACGATTTTTTTGCTCCTTGTACATCACATATCCCGCTCACTGCCTCACCTGCCTGGAGTGAGGCTCCAGTGGGAAGAAATAGCGTATCATTTTGTAATTACAGGTCTGTAAAAATACATACGTAATTTACAGAGCTAAATAATGATTTATATTTATGATTTATATAAATAGTCTGGCTCAGCCAGACTGTTCCAGTTTTAGTTAGTTTCTGAGTGCTTGACTTTGTCACTGAAAAAAGTGTTCAATGCATGTAATGTGATCATACTTTGTTGAAATAAAGATAGAGCCAGTATAAATATTTGTTTCTTTTTCCCCCCCCTTGTGATTGTAAAATGCTTCTCTTGCTCTGTATAGTTACATTTGTGTTGCTAGTGCTGACTGTATAATTAGGGTTTTTAATTTCCTGTACGAAAAACGGGAGTGGTTTTTATATTGTTTGGTGTTGTTTTGTGTAAATAGCAAAGTGTTACAGCGTATAATTAAATGTCTCTGATGACCTGTCTTATTCCAGGCAGTAGCATCTCTATGTGCTTTTGTATAAAGTCTGATTATAAAGTGGCTACTTTGCAGGTTGCAAGGAGATCATTTCAAACTTGCTCTTGGGCTTCTTTCAGCTAAAAATGTTTACCAAGAAATTCTAGTAATAATTTTAGTAGGAAAGTTTTCTATTTATAGCTCAGCTCTCTGTTCGTACTCCTGTGGGGTTTTTTTTTTATTGTTATGTTCCTAGAGAGCTTTAGGAATGGAGGAAAGTACATCTACCAAAGTATTCCTTATACAAGCTGCTTAATATACGAAGTATAATATGGTGAATGTTTAAACATATTTTCTTTTTCTCCTGTTTCTTCTGAGAAGATGACGTTACCTGTTTTGAGGCGAGTACTCAGCGGAAAAAGCACTCTCTGGTGCTAGTAGGATGAGCAGCTTCCAGTTGTAAACTCATGACGTCCTTACTCTCAGTTTTCTGAAGGATGTGACTGGTGGTCAGAATTTTCCAGTGTGCTCTGTCTTTTAAGACTGATTCCCCTCTGTATTTAGTTTGTTCTTGGAAAATAAGTCCTTTCCTTAGCAAAAGCAAAGAAAAAGCAAATAGAAGAAAGTTTCGATGGAACGGAAAAGATGTTAAATACTTGAAATCATGCTCTGATTTAAACTTTCTGCTCTTACAATGATATCTCTGTGTTTGCACTGTAAAGAATTCTTCTCCAAGGCTGTTCTCCGAGCTGTACATGGATATCCAAACCTGTTTGGCTGCTGAATCACCCTTTATTGTTTGATTAGACTAAATTTCTTTATAAACCTCTTGGTGTTTTGTTACTTACTATATAATGAGAGGGATCCAATAGCCAGAAGGTGCAGAGGGGAGAGAATACTGTTTTTATGTCTCTTGATTTTATTTTGTTTTTTTACATTATTTTTTTTGTAAGGATAAATAAATTTTAGTCTGATTTAAAATAGAATTTGATTCTTTAGATATGTTCTTGTCTATGGCACCTTAACTGAACATTGGAAGAGTTACTCATTATAAGAGGAAGTGAAAGAGCAATTAATGCCTTACTCATTAATGTTTTTCATGTAATGATTTCCCATCTGTGTAGCCTCCAAACTCTTTTGGTTTTCTTGGCTGAGTTAGAACTTTCTTTCAATGGAGATTTGGGCTCTGAAGTTGCAGTTGGCAAACTAGTGAGTGTGGATGCGGCAACGGAAAAGGAAAGATAGAACAGAAAAGTTTTAAATCTTGCAGTTTGGTAACCAAGAGAGCTGGTTCTTTGGAACTGAACTTTTCATCACATTGCTGAGCCACAGAAGAAAGAAATGTGTATTAATGAAGCGTGTTTTGGACTAGGGTGATGTCCTAGAGCTTACTTTTAGTTAGCCATATTCTATATGTTCCTGCTTTCTTTAATCACTTGACCTCTTTGTATACAAAACCACATCAGGAAAATGTAAGTAACTGTAACCTATTGGTGGACTTTATTCAAATTTCTCAGCTCTTTTAGAAGAAAATTAGTTGGTTTTGTGACCAAAGAGATCTGGAAGATTGGTTTCATGAGAACACAAAATTCTTGTGGTGCTTAACTTGTTCCAGTGTACAGGCTTCAGACTTCTCTTGAGAATGGTTACACATGTTAAAATTTTATATACGTGCCATATATATATAAAGCTTTTAGACAATAACCTAAAGCAAAACTTTTCCAAGATGTATGGTACTCTGGCAAAAATTGCCATACCAGACATTACATGCAAAGCAGCACTAGTTGTAACAACCCCCCACTTGAGTAACTACGAAAAGTATCATTCATTTTAAAATCAGCTGTGTTGTGGCTTGGGTTATCAGCTGTAAGTAGGAGAGGACACCAAAGAAATCAGTTTAAATCACAGATACGTACCTCATTTTGTGATGTAATACAATAAGTCTCTGTCTCTTAACAATCAACTGTACATAGCGACTGAATAGGATCGTGCCATCTCTTCGTTCCTCCTTTTAGTGCTTAACATCCTTAAATTCCTTTGCAATATCTGCAGGCACAGCTTATATCTTGTGTTCTTGGGCAAATCTCTAGAACAATATACCCTATAGTGTGTTTTTCTTATACTTACTATTGACTTTGCAATGTTTAATTGAAAAATCTGCTCAAATACCCACTGATACTTGCTACTGTGAGAGCATATCTTTCAGTTATGACCTTCAAGTTTATAAAGTTTGTAAATAACCCATATTACTTTTTAAAATGTCGTGTTTCAGTTTTCCCCAGGCTTTGATGAACTTAAAGGTCTCTTCCAACCAGAACGATTGCATGGTTCCTAGCCACTTTTACAACCACACAAGACTAACTTCCCATCTTGTGATGAGAATGTCATGAGGGATTGTTAAACAGTTTTAAAAGATGTTACTTTTGCTTTACCCACAGATTTGGTACCCTATCGTATTTCTCAGTATTTTTCATTATTCTTTGGCTCTTCCTTTAATCCCTTTTTAAAGACAAGGATGATGTTTTTCCTCTTTGGTCTTCCTGAGCTGTACTTACTCCCTGACTTCTCAAAGGTTATTGTTGATGTTCTGGCATGAATTCTGTCAGACTGCAACCAAATGTTGAGAATTGATGTCTTTTGGCAGTCATTTTTGGGAAGGCAGGCGAAGGGGTTTTGGAGTCTGTACTTGTGAAACCACTGCTTGACAGTTTTAATTTTCCCTCCTCCCCTTCTCCAGCAAGAGAAATCTTAATCTCCCTGGAGCAAAATAAGATCTACAGGGTTTGGGTTTTTTTACCCCCCTTCATTGCATTTTTTTTCATCATGTATTAATTTTGGTTTAATGACTTGCTGTGGGTAGAAAGAAGTGATACAGTGGAAAAACATTTGAAGCAGTCTCAGTTAGAATCGTATTAAACGATGAAATGATTGTTGTTTAATGGTCAAATGATTTCAGGAATAAATGTCATGGTGCAAAAAATAACCTGTTTACTGTCCTTTGCTTATCATAAGGTTATAAGCTCATTTGCCTATGTCTCTGTAGTCTGGAAATCAGTGCCAGCGGAGATAGCAAGTAGAGGCCATAATTACTGGTTCGTGGCAGGATGTTGAGTATGCAAATAACTGGGTGTCATTGAAGAGGTTAGATTAACTGTTAGAGCTGACAAGATATAATTGCTTATGAACCACTTTCTTTAAATTGTGTTACTTGAGGCTGTTTCTTCTTAGCGTAGTGTCTGTGTCTGGCTGTAGAACTGGTTTTAATTAGGGGTTGAAACAGCTGAGAAGTAAGTGCTCGCTTATTTTTAGCCAGGATAAATATCAACTAAAACAGATTTTCTGCAGAATTATGTGAATAAAGGATAATGACAGACAAATATTTGAAAATGGAGATATTGGTAGCTTAATTGAATTTGATACAAATGAATTCAAGCCCATAGCGTATATACAGAATATCTGTCTTTTAATTGATTTCACCTCGGTAGTGTTGAATGCTGAATATTATCACATTTTAACATGAGTTTCTTGATGGTGTCAGTGTGTGGACTCTCAATAGCCCTTTTTTAGTTGCCCAGTCTTGAGTAGCAAGTGGGAGTTGTTGGTAGTAAAGTGTAAGCCTCAGACATTTTCACAGCTGCCTTACTAGATTTCATAAGGTTTAGAAGGTTTTGTGTGTCAGTTCTGCTGGTGAATGCTAACAAAATTCTGCGATTCTTAAGTTGTGATGAATGACATGTACAAGGAGGCCCCAGTTATAGTCTACCCTTGAACAATACGTGAAATTATGATTACCTAATGCCTGTTTCCTCCTTGTTCGTTATTTTTTCCATTTGTGGGACGGTACTTAATTTGCTACGCTTCACAGGCACGTAAGCTCTTCAGAGAGCTCAGTCACTCTTATGGCTTCCTTTTGGACATCCAGAATCTGTTGAGGTTTTTTGCCTGTCCTATGCATCAAAACTACTCATGCAATGGGAGAGAATCACCCAAAAGAATATAAAGCCTTTCCCATAGTGAGAGTGGTGGCCGGAAGGTGGCTCACAAACAGAGCTCACCTCCATCAAGCTGGGTGCTACATGAATTGTGCTGGAGGGTTATGCCTATTTTTCAGACCCAGGACGACTGTGCCTGGTCTACATCATGAAAACTTCAATACGCAGCCCCATCGTATTTTGTGTTTGGTTCCCAGTTCTTGAAACGTTTCATATGACAATCAGGAGTACATAAGAAATATGCAGTCCACCATTTCATAGTCCAAAAGCAAATAAGCCTTATATTTTGATAAAATGTATTATGGGAAGAAGTTTGATCACTGCTTCTTGAGTTGATTGAATTTTATATGACTCTACAGATTGGTCAGCTAACTGTAAACATTCTTGTATGTTGCTTGTATAAATATTTCATCCTGTAGACTCAATGCATTTTCTTGAAATGTGGCTCAATTTTCTACTGTATTTTGAAGAAAAATTGTGAGGCTTTTAAGAGGAAAACATTAACTTCAATATGTGTTTGAGATACCAATGCAACATATGTTGGCTGGTAGAGGAAGAAACTACAGTGGGCAAAAAACAATCAAGGCTGAAAAATTGTCAGGTATTAATCTCTTTGGTGCTGTGTTTAAGCAGGCTGCTAGGAGAGCTAATTGAACCAGAGCGGCAGAGAACTGGCAGAAAGCACGCAGCTTCATCGGGGAATGCTGCTTTGGACTATTAGCAGTGAGTGGATAGTCCTGAAAATCTGACAAGATTTTCACAGCTCAAAGAAACATTTTCCCAGGTATCTGAACTTGCCCTGGAAGTGTAAAAGCAGCCTATCTATTAATGCTCCGAGGCAGGCAAGGGAGCATCAGACTTTTCACCTCGATGCGTGTAGTTTACTTCCCATGTGCTTCCCATGAATAGCTGACCGGGCCACTGCTGGTAGGTGGAAATTCAGAGCTACTGTTTTGAGGAAGTCTGCACTGTTATCAAAGGATAGTTTTCATTCCTGATCACAAGCTGGAATACCATATGGAAAATTTTACTGATAGGATATTAAGGCCGAGCTTTCTAACTCTATTGGCATCATCAACGTATCTTTTTCTGGAGAGGAATCTCAAGGTGAAATTTTTGAATGGTTTAGATTTCTTTTGTAGTGACAAAATTTTGCTTCTGTAGCCTTTTTGGGAGGACATGTGGGTGGGAGAAAGTGCTGCAGCTGTCTTCTGAGTAGTTGTGGAATTAAAACAGAAAGTGCGTTTGGGAAACTGAAAGGCGAACTGGGATATCTGATGGCCATGCTCTAAGGAGAGGAAGAATATCTGCCTCTTCCTGTTTTTTGTGCTGTTTTGGTAAGACTTTTCTAAGAGCGATGAATCCAAGCCTGTGGATAGTAGGAGAGATGGGTACCATAAAGATCTGTTTAATTAATGTTTTGGGCAGCCGGAGGGACTTTTTCCAAGGATCACACGCCAGGGAACATCTTGCTTTGTTTGCGCGTGTAGCCTCATTGGCAAGGCTGCCCATGCTGGTGTGTGCATTGTGCAAAGTTGGAATACTTTACATGAAATTTACACAATTAGTATATTAATAGAGTGCCTGTTAAGGTCCATGATGGCAGAACCTTCTGTGAAAGGTCAAAGCATTAAAGCAGTACAGGCATGGCTTAATGGAGGAAAGGGAATCTCTTATTGTCTGCAGGTGTTTCACAATACCTAGAAGAGGACTTCTTTGGAGAGCAGTAAGGGACACGTCTAGTACTTCAAGGGGATTGAATGACTGAAGACTGCAAGAGTACATGTAAAGTGTGTAACATTCATTAACCATGTGAACTTCTTGTCATTGTCTAGCCAAGGTCCTCCGTTTCCAAAAATCACGTCTGTGAGAATTACCTGTACTTTTGTCTCTCCTTATCTGTTCTTTTGTCTCTCCTTTGGCAACCCATCCCTTCAAAGTTTCTCTCCTTCCCTGGTAATCCCAAGAGTTCTTGGAACGTCTTTGATTATTCACAGATGATTTACCTGATATTAAGGAATTGTTAGCAGCTGTGGGGAAAAGAAAAAGAGTTGGAAACCGATTCTATTAACACTCACCTGTCTTGTGACAATAGGCTCTCAGGAGAGCATTTGACATCATGATTTGGAGTTGCTTTCATTAAAAAAATGGAATCTGAATCCTACTCTATTAATCTGGTGACCAAAAAGAAGTAGGCTTGGCCAGATGTGTGAACTTTATGAATGATCTGCCTATCAGTCCCATCCTTTATACCATATTCTGTCATCCAGCATTTGCATTCAAATTCATGACCTTCACAAATTTGTCTCTTGTTTTTCTTGGTAGTAAGAATTTTGGTTGTGTCACTGATGGGGAATTTCCCAGAAAATGCACTGGTTGAGCAGTGAGATGTTTTTACAGTCTCATAGATACTGCAGGGCCAAGAGCTATATTGGAAACGGGAATGTTATCTTCTAACTTGTTGGAGTACGTACATTTCTCAAAAAATGTTTGTGTCTAAGGACACAGGCATCCAAAAAGTCATAGAGGAGAGCAAGCCAGTTGTCAGAGTGTAACACCACTATTCAGAGGTCTATTCCTTTGTTTTGGGGGCCTCAGGTAAAAAAAGGTTGAAAACTGCTGGTAGGGAGCTATACTTGAGTACTCTGGTCCAACACAGTGATCTGGAAGTTTATCAAGAAAGCAGAACAGAGTACAGATGGACTTTCAAACTCTTTTTCCCAGTGGCATAGTGGCCAAGAGGCCACGTTGATACTCAAATGAAAAAGGATATAACACTGCATATGAAATCTGTATCATAAATAGTTACCACCAACTGTGTGCTCACACTTAAATAGCAAGCTAATGTTGGGTCAGTGGTGACTCAACATGATGCATAAATTCGCTAGCTTTTATGATATTCAGATAAAAAACCAGGCTGTCCACGTAGCTAGAAAAGCACGAAGACTAATAATTGGAAGACGCGGCAGATCATCAGCCATTTCTGTAGGACAGTTAGACATACGTTTATTTTGCTGAAGTTGTCAGCGAAGGTACTTCAGTGTCAAAATACGCACGCTTTCAAAATTGATGTAAGGACATGTCTAAAAAGTCAGATGTTTTATAGTAAAAAAGATTGTAAATTCAGATGACTGTGTTGCAGGTTCATTTGAGTGATTTTAATTTTGAGGTGTAGATAACACTTTAAATTAACCTGTAAGTACTACTGGGAACATCCCTAAGTCAAATACTCTGGATTAAAAGTCTGTTCTGAGATTCTGTCTGTCTGAGCTGCATTCCTTCTATCACCTAGGTTTGAGTATATGGCCTTGTTATATTTTTAATTTCTGATTAGACTTGAACAACTTTGCAGGTATTCATCTAAACAGTCTCAAAACATTCTTTCTAGGGTTCCTGCAGCTAAAATCATCCTCTTTATCTAAACAGTTCAGATGAAAATTGTCTGCTTTGTGTAAAGTTTTTTAAACATGCACAGAGAAAGGTTTTATATTTAGAAATAAACTGTGTATTCTACTCTAGAAAGTCTGCGATTAGAGTTATACTCTGTCCTTTGTGTAAAGGTAAGCAATGCTCCCACATTGGTAGGAAAAAGTGAAGTGAATTAAGGAGCTGTTGCCATCTGTGCAGGCGTTGAACTGACACGAGATGCTTCCAGAAAGTGTAAGTATAAACTCGCTTTTTAAAATTATTTAGGAAGATGTAGATTAAAAACATCTAACAGGACAATGTACTGTTTAACACTGTGTTAAGTTCTTCATGGCATACAGTCTTTTCTCTTACCTGGAAATCATGCTCTTTAAAAGAATAGATGGTTCCCTTCTGATTGTTCAATAGGCTGCAGTATAATTTGATATTGCATAAGGATTATTTGAAACTTCTGCCAGTAATGCCTGCCTGGCTAACTCATTCTGGATATTAGAATGACTCCCATGGCTATTGTGTCTGAATGATTCATCAAAAGAACTAAATTTATCTCTTTTCCCCCCTTCTATGAATAAGAAAGTATTTTTGCTATTTCCGACTGTGAAATGAAGGTAAAAAAGAGGAATGAAAAGTTGCCTAATGCAATCATCAGGAAGTCTGCAGCAGGTGGGCATTGAGTCCCCATCCCTGATTCACAAGTCATGCCTTTGCCATACTGTTTTTCCTGGGCTGCTTGTTGTGTTTTGTAAAACTTACAATTTTTCAGTACCCTCTGTATTCCGTAAGATGTCTCTACTTGTTAATTTACTTTCAGTTTTTACTTAAGATCGGGCAGGGTATCAAGTGTGTTTCCACCCACTGTGTCTTTTAAGTTCCTCTTTTGTGAGGTGACATTAGCAAAGAGTCACCAAAGCCTCTAGGCTGACTCTAATGCAGTTGCCCATGTGAGCATTTGTAAGAGGTGTTATTTTAGAAATATGGAGATAAATACAAGCTAAGAAAAATGGGTGTGAAATAAAGGAACCTTATTTGCACTTTCAGTCAATTTTTGATGCAAAATGTGAAACCTCAGTCTAGGTTGCATAAGCTGTTGTTGAAAGACCAAATGCCACAGAATTCGACATTCTCGGGGGTTCTTGGAATGGGTCTGATTCTGTTGAGGATAACTTTTTCCATAAACATATCAGCATTTTTTTAATCTACAATATAAATGAAAGCCAGGATGCCACAGTAGATATTTATTATCTACACTGTAAATGAAGTTCAGATGATAAAGTTGCTGGATACCTGGTATCACTGTATTTTGGTGCAATTTTTTTTTCTTCTTTCTGGCAGAAATGTTGATGAAATAACAACATAATGGGTAATAGTGTTTACTTATTATTTATGATTGGCATTTTGGCCTTGGTTGCTTACTCTTTAGAAGAGTTATTTCAGATGATAGATGTTACTTCGCTTTGTAAGAGTTAACACATGTAAACTGTGATTAAATATAAAGCGAGGTAGGTCTATTGTCTCCATTTATTTAAAGAAAGAGTGGGGAAAAAAAAAGAGTTATGTTTTGAATACAATTATTTTTACATTTCTTCATTGCTCTAACGCAGAAAACTTCCTTTTTATTTGCAGACTACCAATAATTTAACCAACATAATTTGAAGACCAGTAAGTTGCCAAAGCAAACATGTTTGTAACACTGCCTGAAACAGCTGTCCCTGTCCCAAAGTGTAGAAAAATGTACAGTTTTAGCTTCTCACATTGTTTTTTTTTTTTTTTTGTAACAAAACCCCCTTTGACTTTAGGTGGCAAGAAAATGAGATGTGCCAAACTGTGTTTTGGGCTGCTCTCAAGTACACTAGGCAACAGATGGGGTAACACAGACGGTTAATTCTTCGTGTGTGTCTGAGTTATCGTAAAGTTCTGGTCCCAAATTTGCATCTAAATGGAGTACACGGCCCATTTGATTACAAACACGCGTGGAGATTTTCCTGTTAGTACGGTTGAGCTGAGAATCGGGAGGAAGAAGATGAAATAGGATGCTGTGAGAAGCCATGTAGGTGCTGGGGTGAAAAGGTGTATACAAGGAAAGATGAACCGTGAGTTCTTTGGGAACCTAATCCTCCTCCCAACCTAAACAGAGGAATTTTTGCTCGTAAACAGAGGAATTTTTGCTGTTGACTTGGCGAGGACCTTGAATCAGATCCGGCCTTAACAGGTTGCTGTGTCTGCCTATGGGACTGCCTGTATCACTGCAGAAAAGGAAGAAGCTCTATTCCCTGTTGGGACTTCATGCTGGAAAAAAAACGTGATTTGGCAGCCGTACTCAAAATTGCTTCCCTCTTCAAGACAGTAGTATCCGGATGTATAGCACAGGATGTCATGTGCTTTTGTTGTGTCTTAAACAAATGTAAACCTCTCGCTTGCTTTGGCACTAAATGACTCAGTAACTCATGAAAGCATCAATTTGGGATTATTAACCTGGTAGAAGGGGGTTGATTTTATTTTATTCTTTTTTTCTGTGCTAGCCCATTTTAAATAAATCAGTATTTCAGCAACCAAAGTACTTGTAGAGATTAAAATAGACTTGAAAAGTTGTAAACTGACGTGCTAAAACCAGAATATAAATTGGCAAATGAGTGTCAAATATAGCTTTACACATTCAAAAATAGTTATTTTGGGGTGCTGGTGGTTATTTTAAGGTAATTGGCTTGTTGAAAGCGTAAGAGCAATAATGGCAGGGGACTCAAAAAGGTACAGATGTAAAACTGAGATGCTAATTTCCAAGGTTTGGTGATCTAAATACATCTACAAAACTAGATTTTTATTATTTCATTCTGGAAATAAAACTGCCTTTTTTTTTTCTGTAGACTCAGTCAAAATTTATGGATTCAATAGAGGTCAAGTAGCATTTCTGGAGGTACTAGAGCGCTGCCCCACTAATTCTGGATAGGATGTAAAGTTCAAGGTCATATTTCTGCAGAAATAGAGAAAAATAAAGATGAAGCCATCAGAAACTACCAGCTTTCTTATAACTTCAGTGATGCAGATTTTGGTTTAAAAGTTTGCTCTGGTTATGTTTTTAGGCATTGTGCTCACTTCCCTCAAGAGTTAAGTGGCAAAGACATAATTATGATGTTATTACCTGAAAATCATAGTATTAAATCCACAGAGTGATGCATCCAATACAAAAAAACTCAACCCATAGCTGTGTTTAGGCAGCGCCTGTGTAATACACACTGCGTAAATGGTCGACGGAGAGGAGGTCAGCACCTAGGTCTGATGCTTTCTGTGGAAGTATCTGTTGGTGCATGGAGTCTAGCATTCAAAGAACTTTCAAAAAATCAAATCATTTTTTGGGAAGTGGCGCACCTTCAGCAGATCAGGGTCATGGTCTGGGTTTGGTTTGGGCTTTCTCGGGAGCAGAGCTTTCACTTTTGGGATACTTTTCACCTAAAGGCACAGTTTCTGTTGAGAAAAGGTTTCTTCTATATATCCCTCTCCAAGCTTGGTGGAGGTGAGAAGGGCAGAAGGCAGGCACTTGGTAAAACTTGTGTGGATCAATGTGTTTTAATGAACGTAGATTTTAGAGATGTATGGTACTTCCAGGTAAGAGGATTTCAAATCTGTAGGGATGTGGACCGTATTTATCTTCAGTGCTGACTGATGGGGTGAAATGCAACTTCCAAAAGCCAAAACAAGTAACTGCATCACTTGAGGTATTTAGAGGTATTTTAAAGTAGCAGGTACACTTTCAACAACTGTAAAAGTCTATTCTTTTACCTCTTGCACTCCTGCTACTCTAGAAAGTGCAATAAACAAATAAAACTTTTGGAATGTAACCTCTTTGCTTTCCAGCACGGTTCCTTAGCTTGTGATGAAAAATGCTGATTTTGCTTGTCCCCATTAATTGCTCTTGTGCTGTGGTGAGCAATCAGACATCAGCAGGATGTGCAGACCTGTACGGTGGCCTTGCATCCTTCTGTACTGTTTCAAGCATGTGTATGTGAGGTTCGTCTGGAAGTGTGTTCCAGGCTTGGACTGTTTGCAGTATGATTATATAAACTTTGTGCTTGCCTTTTGGCATTTTTGTGAGAGGGTATTAATTCTCCTCCTTTCTTGTATGACCCCATGTTTGCTAGTTGTTCTCTTATCTTCCAGACCTATGATGAAGTCCAGTATTGTGTCTGTTGCTATATTCCTTCCCCTTAGAGAAATATATGTATGTAAGGTATGTAGTCTGTACGCTGCTGCTACCATATTATGAAGCTAGTTCCTCCTGGCTTTTATTATGGTTATTTTTGACATTTATCCCTATCTTTGGTCTTTACTAAGTGGGATTGTGATTTATGTGAAATACCATGGCTGTTTACTGACGTAATGTTTCCAGATATGCCTGTATGGGACAACTAGCATTCCTGGAAGGAGTGTCCTCAGTGATGTATCTGCATATTGAGATCTGTATTGTTAAATATGAAGCTTTTCTGTATGTTTCTTTATTGAAGTCATGGGCGTATCAAAGATTCCACTCTTTATTCAACCCTTCTTCTATTGGTACACCCACAAGAAGAAAAGTTCTATATTAAGCACTGGATTCTTCCAATAAGTCCCAGTGTACCTGCTTTTCGTGCTTGGATTTCCCAGTGCACAGTAACTGGAACTACTAAATTTCCCAGGTTATCACTTGAGAAAGAAAACCTCAGCACGTCAGTGTAATCAGAAGTGTGATTACATGAATCATAAACATTACATAGATTTAAGAGCTGCTTAGGGATTTGGGGGATATATATATATATATTATTATTTTGCCTTTTTTCACTTCACTTCTGGCACTTTGCCTGCTTGACCCTTTACAGTGTACAGAAGTTTTGCCCGCTAGGAAACCTCTCTGTGTCGCTAGTGGCGGATTGTTTTTAGTTTGGAATATTTATACGTGCTGCACATTCTTTTGGAGCGCAGTATTTATGGTTCTCCTTACGGAGCCACGTTCTGTTCGTGCCTGCTCGCGCACGCACCTCCAGTTAACAGGGCGCTGGGAGCAAGGCCGCAGAGGAGGAATGGTTTTCGTAAAGTGGAGAAGTGGAAGCTTTGGCAGCTGCCTTCTTTTCCTGCTTGCCAGCCCTCCTCTTTAACCCTACGCTAGGCATGGACTCGGCTGTTTCTCCCGACTGCGTGCCGTGGGGTTCCCGCTCCCCCATATCCCCTGCTAAATGAATTTGTAAATGCATATAAGCCAACGCTTTCACATCCTCTGTTGAAAAGCCTGGTATTAAGCTTTAAGCCCTACTAATACTTGTGTTAAAATGCCAGCTGTCCATCAGCAGCAGGTGTTTTCATAAGAATGAAAAAATCCCGTTTCTGCTAAGAGTCTTTGCCAATCGGTCATGAAAGGACCTGGAGTTTCTTGGGGGTGTTTGTTCTTCTTGAGTAACAAAGTTCGAAGTGACATCTCATTTCTGACAGGTTTGTCAAGGGGATGTACTCAAGAGAGATGCACATCATTCCCCTCATGGAAGTAGACAAATGTAGTGTATAAAAATATAGTTTATAGTATAGTTTATATATATAACTACAAATATGTAATTTGTTTATAAACAAATGTAGTGTGACCCATGTACTTAACTTATTGATGTCTTTTTTTTATTACTATATATTACAACTTTTTTTTTAGAGAAAGAAATTGCTCCACTTAAAGCCTGAGATTAACCAAATCCTCCCACAATAGGTCACATTTTAGCCTTGGCCTCTGTTTCCTGTGACCGTGATGCTTGGAGATGTAAGGTTGGGTTATTCCATCATCTTGACATAGCCCTGTACTGCTGGCTACTGTCCAGAAATGTTAAAGAAATATTTTTTCCCCTAAAAATAACAGCTTTTGAATTTTATTTTTTTTTCCATGTAGAGATGTGACAATACAATCTGGTCGAGGCCAGATTGCATCAGTCTGGTGAATAAATTAGGTCTGTTGTAGCACTGCTTAGCCCTGTTTCTCTTGTGCTGGGAGCTAGTATTCTTTGTTGTACCCCTCAGAGTTTAGTTTACTAAATACTCTTGAAAAAACTTCTTATAACTCAGTATTCCATGCCACACAAAAATCTGAATTTTACTTCTAATCGCAATTTTTATTCCGTTAATAATTTGTAGGAGCTACTGAGTGTGTTGATTGTCCATTTAGCGTTCTGAGGTGCCCTTTAAACTGCCTCAGTTCTCTCTACAAAAGTTCACCTCCCACCACCAAACGGAGTAATTTATGGAGTGTTGCCAGTGAGAAATCTTAAGGGAAAAACACTGTGTTCAGAAAACGCTGCTGTATTCGGAATCCTGGGACTTGTTCTAAAAATAAACTTAATTGAAAAGATTTGTTTTCTTTTCTAATGTGGTTTACATCACTGTTTTATTAATATTTAAATAACAGAATGTCGTAACCCGGAGTACAGAAATACTTCTGTACAGAGCTCCCACCAGAATCTTGGAAACCTTACATGAAGCTTATGATGTTTATTTTGCCACTGGCAATTTTCTTGGTTTAATGTTGCAGTACAAAGGAAGATGAAACTCTGGGCTTCCTCCAGAATGAAAACCAGATGATTAATGGGTTAAAAAGGAAAGTAATTAATTTTACCAAGTCATTATGCATACTCGGGAATAAGGCTTTATTCGCCAAGGTTAATACTTGTGAGATTCTCTTTAGAAATTTCTTGGAAGTTTTTTGCATTTTTCCCCCAAGCCAGAAAAAAACCTGGTGCTTACACTCAAAGAGCAAACCAGCTATTTTCACTTTGTACCTGTTATATTGCAATCATAAATGAAAAAACGTGGATGTGATGTGTTCTCAGGTATATCTGCAAACAGGGAAAGTCAGATTTGAAGAACCTGGCCCTACACAGCTTCTACTGGTGCTTGGGTGTAACATGTTTTTAATGTAGTAGTATCAAAGGGTGTGTGCTTTACTTAAGTAGGAACTCAAAAGTGATACTTCTTTTTACATTAACTTTTCTATACCACACATCTAATGCTAAGCAAAGCCCTCTGAATTTTGTCACAGGTAGCAACAGGCAGTTTTAGAGTTTCCCATAGCCACGTGAGAAGGTGGAGGGCTGCTGACCAATTTAAATATCACAAGCCGTATCGATGTGATAGAGCCACGGTTTCCTTACAGGTGTTTTTACTGGGTACATGGGATGGAAATAAGAAATTTGCCTTGCAAAAATTAAGTAAATTGGCTTCTGCTTAATGGAAGAAGTGGTTTTGCCCGGCTTTTGTTTCCAACCCCTGCTTTACAAGGAGGGTATTTAGTCTTCAGAAGCCTTTTTTTCTCTGAGACTTGGATCAGAAACTGGGATGTTATTCAGAGGTGGCCACCAACAGCACTCCTGCCTTAGTGTGTTCTCTTGCAGAGGTGCTGGGGAGAGAATGGGGGTAACTAAGAAAAATTTTTATCTTTGAACATAAATATTTTCTTATGATCAAAGATGGGTGCCTCACTGCTAGAGTGAGCTGGGTCTGGATGGCAAAGTGGGCAGCCAGATCTCCTGCTGGCTGATGAGCAGGCTTATGGTTTGGTAAACCTTAGCTCACCAACTAAGCAACTGGTCTGGATCTTAAAATTAAGATCTAAAACCCACCTCCTGCCTCAGTTTCTTGAAAAATGCCACTAAGTGACAGAAGAAACTGTTTTTTCACACCCTTCCCTCTCTCTCAGTGGGCTGTGCTTTGAGAAGAATACGTTCAACTGTCTCCAGCCTTTCTAAAGTCGTTATCAGCTTTTTGTCATGTAATTGGAGAGAAACTAAAATGGCATATTTTATTGTAAAATATAAAAATGGATGCTCTACTTGTCTATCAGGATCACAGAGTCAATATTTGGTTTTTGGTGGGTTGTTTTTTTTTTTTTTTTGTTACTTAGTGTGGGTAGAAATTAATATGCATAATGATGTTAACCAGAAGATGTAAGTTTTTTTTTTTTCTTATATTTAAAGGATGGAACCTTTTAAAAACCATTTCCTCTCTGCAGTTCTGGTTTAATATGAAGACTATTGAACCGAACCTTACACCCTGACAAGAAACTGCATACAGATAAGGCAAATCTTGAAAAATTATACTTTTAATTTACAATTATTTCACTGCACTGTATTAAACACAAATTGCCTAGCTTCCTATCCGTTCCCAAGTAATTATTGTACTATATTGTCATTTAGTAATTTGAAGTGAAATAATCGGATTGATGCAAAACTACAATGACTGGCTTGTAAACGAAAATCAATTTTTCCAAAGGAAAAGATTATTTTTAGTAACTTAAGAGTTGCAGCTTCAACTGAAAGCTTATGACAAGCTGGCATCTTTTCGTGGCTACCTTGGATATATTAATGTGAATTTATTGAGTGTATTGATTTCTTTTTCCTTTTTTCCCTGCCCTATTGTCCTCCCATAACCTGGTATGATTATTATAAACATGGTCGTGATAAAAATAGGTGCTCGATGACTGTGGATGCAATGAATCTAAGGTCAGTTTAACATGATCAGGAAGTTGCTTCTGAACAGGTTTATGACATAGGCTTTATCTTGCAAAGCTTGAGTGGGAGTAGAGAGCAATTTGGGGATCAGCCAGGGATTTCTATTTGTCTTTGAGTACTAAAGTAACAGTAAAGCAGTGAGCAGTGGTGCTTTATAGTCACTCTTCAAACAATTACTTTGTATGTGAGTATCATAGTTTCAGTTTTGTTATTATATGATAATTTGCAGTATAAACTTGAGGATTTCTTTTAAATCATTTTTAGATATGTGAAAAAATAAGAGTAGATTAGAAATGATGGCCAAAGTGTAAGCTTTTCTTAAGACCAATAGAAATAATTACTCCTTTTAAAGTAAATCATTATTTAAATGAGATAAAAATGAACCATTTTGGAGACTGTATATTTGTTTCAGCTCCAGTCATCCATTGTTGGCTGTTCTATTAGAAGTGATGTTGAATGCGGTTGTAGAGGTGAAACTTTTAATGGATGTTTTTTCCCCATAAAATTTCAGCTTTTATTCTGCTGATGCTAATGGAAGCTGCACCACCCTATTATATTTTAAAGGCATTTTAAGGGAGTTGTAAAATATTGAATTATCTAACGTGGCGATGTGACGTATCAGCAGACGGAGATGGAAAGTAAACCAGACTGTGGTGAAGCCAAGTTTCTTGTATTTGGAGTCACCTCCACTCAAAAAAACACTTTCATTTTTCAGCTGCGCAGTGCTTCAGACAAGCTGCTATTTTTAGCAAAATATAGCAAAATTTAGCTGTTTGCCAAAGATCTTTCTTATCTCTAGCTGTGGTAGGATGACTTAGCTAGAATCAATTTGATGATGTCCTTTCTTTTTCTTTTCATGCTCCCCCTCTTAGGCTGTGTAGAAAACTGTGTATCTTCTCCTGTTCATCTGCCTTTTTGGAAGAGGAATCAATGTGTGTGATATAATGAGGAATATTCTGGCTCTGATTTTTTTTCCTTCATCCCTTCCCTAGAAATATAATTTGCCTGCTTTCTGTAGCAATAGCATGTACATGGCGTGCCATTCCTCAAACTTCTCATGAAGGTGTTTACAGATGGCGATTTTTGTCCCAATTCCCACTTACGTTCTTTGCTGGGTGGTTTGAACCTGCTGATCCCAGACAAAGACAGGTACTACAAAGAGAAGATACTATTTTGGCGTAACAGAAAAAATCGGGTCTCCCCATGTCATCTACAGAAGAGGAGATAGAGGTGTGGCCTCTCTATGTAGATATGCTTGCAGCGTAGATTTTTGAAAGCATTATGCATGTCACTGATGCTCACACTCATGTATCCATACAAAAACCTTTTCTTCTTCAATAGTTCAGCGACACTGGAAACTATTCTCAGCGTTTAGCTTATGCATATGCAAGAATTTTACTAAGCCTTCTAATCTGTGTGTAAAAGTTCAAAAAGATTGCATTTCTGTAGGGAGCTATTATAACATTAATTTTTAAATGGCTTTCTGATGAAGGATATTACTTAGTTGAAGTAAAACCGATGAAATGCAATTTCTGAAGATTTATTGTAGTAATAATTTGGCATAAAGCATCCAATTAATACAACTGTGGGGTGAAAGTTTCATTTGAAATTGTGACAGAAATGCTCAGTTAGTATCCGGACTTTTCCATTTTTAACAGGTTACTGAGTTCTAATATTCTCTATTTCACAACTGGAAAGGAGCAATTAATTGAAGTAAAACACTTTTGTGAACTTGATTGAAAAATAGGAAGAAATGTCAGAGCCTTTGGAATTTTCAGTGTGCTTTATGCTCATTTTCCAAATCACTTTTTCCTGTTGGTTCTAAATTTGGGAGCAGTTATTTGTTTTTAATTTAAAACGTCCTGATGGGTTGAAATTAGCCAAGTTACACAGAACTGCTGTTGGTTTCCCGGTTGCATAAGCCTACCAGGAAGGTTGTGAGAGGTCACGCTGCCGGGGAGAGAGTGGCTGCAGTTTGGGTGTGCTCTGGCTGAACTAATCAAAAAAAAAAAAGAAAAAAGAAAAAGAAAAATGTTTGTAAAGCAGGGGGTGGTTCTGTGTTAGTTTTTGCATGTGGAGAGGAGCTACTTGCATCTATTTTTCTCTGTTTTCTACGGCAACAGGATCGCTCATGTGGTTATTGAGTATTTTACACTGTGAGATGACTTTAATTTATAGGTACCTCTAACATCTGACTTTAGGCTTCTGAAGTGCCATAGGCGTGCATTTTTGTAAAATTTGAAGAAACAGTGGTAGGGACCTGCTGTTCCACGCTATTGTTAGGAGTAACATAGTAATCTAAGAGCGAGATATTACTTCAAACGGAGTTCCTCCTTATTCTCATCATCTTTGCTGAAAACTATTTTCAGCAGACTTCATACGACATCCTCCACAAGAAGGGGTGCACTTGGAGTTGTCCTCTGTCTTTCTGTTGCAATTAGCATTGCTTTTACTTGCAGAGGGGGAAGATGGGTAACCTGAGAGTATATTTTTTCAGCAGTGAAAGGTAGATCTAGCTCTATTCTGGATAAAGCAGAGCTGGAGGAAGCAATTTAACAAAGAAGCTGTTGCACCTCTCGTTTTGTTGGTGTACATGGAGATGCAAATTTCTGCTGGCAGTAAATAGAACATACTGATTTGTATAGTCCGCAAGTAGAGACATGACACTTACATCAGTGGAAAGAATTCTGTTCTCTACGTGCTTGAAGGCTTTTATTAACTAGCCTTACCTTCTACAGAGAGCTACTTTATTGGGGTAACTGAGAAACAAGAGCAAAAAAAAAGTGCAAAAATCTGTTTCTATAGATGTGCCAGAAAATGGAGATGTTGCGCAAGTGAGATATTAAAATTACTCAGCGGCCACTGTATTACAGCTTTACATCCTTCTGAAATTACTATGTTTCAGTTACCCTCTTCCCCCATGCCCTCCGTTTCTCGTGTTTTCAGCTATATTTCTTTTCTACTTAAGAAACTGATCTTAGATTAGACTCTGTGTAACAGGCCAGTCTTGTGGTCCCATTTTTCATAGAATCATAGAATGGTTTGGGTTGGAAAGGACCTTAAAGATCATCGAGTTCCAACCCCCCTGCCATGGGCAGGGACACCTCCTACTAGACCAGATTGCTCAAAGCCCCATCCAGCCTGGTTTTGAACACTTCCTGGGATGGGGCATCCACAACTTCTCTGGGCAACCTGTACCAGTGTCTCACCACACTCACAATAAAGCATTTCTTTCTAGTATCTAATCTATATCTCAGTTTAACCCTAACCCTATTGCTCCACTCCCTGATAAAAAGTCCCTCTCCATCTTTCCTGTAGGCCCCCTTCAAGTACTGGAAGGCCGCTGTGTGGTTACCCCAGCGCCTTCTCTTCTCCAGGCTGAACAACCCCAACTCCCTCAGCACGTCTTCATAGAAGAGGTGCTCCAGCCCACCGATCATATTCATGGCTCTCCCCTAAATATCCAACAGATATGTCTTTCCTGTGCTGAGAATTCCAAAGCTGGACACAGTACTCCACGAGTACTGTGGACGACGGTCTCATGAGCACAGAGTAGAGGGGCAGAATTGCCTCCCTGGACCTGCTGGCCACGCTTCTCTTGATGCAGCCCAGGATGTGGTTGACTTTCTAGGCTGCCAGTGCACACATTGCCGGTTCACGTAGAATTTCTCATTCACGAGCACTCTCAAATCCGTCTCCTCAGAGCTGTTCTCCAGTCGTTCTCTGCCCAACCTATATCTGTGCCTGGGATTGCCATGTCCCAGGACCTCGTACTTGGCGTGGTTGAAGTTCATAAGTTTTGCATGCACTGGCCCACCTCTCAAGCCTGTCCNCGATCATATTCATGGCTCTCCCCTAAATATCCAACAGATATGTCTTTCCTGTGCTGAGAATTCCAAAGCTGGACACAGTACTCCACGAGTACTGTGGACGACGGTCTCATGAGCACAGAGTAGAGGGGCAGAATTGCCTCCCTGGACCTGCTGGCCACGCTTCTCTTGATGCAGCCCAGGATGTGGTTGACTTTCTAGGCTGCCAGTGCACACATTGCCGGTTCACGTAGAATTTCTCATTCACGAGCACTCTCAAATCCGTCTCCTCAGAGCTGTTCTCCAGTCGTTCTCTGCCCAACCTATATCTGTGCCTGGGATTGCCATGTCCCAGGACCTCGTACTTGGCGTGGTTGAAGTTCATAAGTTTTGCATGCACTGGCCCACCTCTCAAGCCTGTCCAGGTCCCTTTGGATGGCATCACTTCCCTTCAGCATGTTGACTGTGCCACACAGCTTGGAGTTGTTGGCAGGCTTGCTGAGGGTGCACTCTATCACCCTCTATCCTATTTTTAAAACATTTGATCATAAGTGTTTTGAATCAGCAATGCATAATGCGCATGTTTGGGTAAACTGTGGATTGTCACATTCTTTTTTCAAATATATGTGTATATACTTTTAAATATATTCCACATTAGCAAACCACAGAAGGAGAAGGAATAATGATAATTCTTCTTCTGGAGGTCATGACTGTAAAGTTGGGTCTTCCAGTAAGCAAAAAGAAGTGTTTTTTCTTTAAGTTATGTTCCATTTGTTTATATACATTGCAGGATGCCTTGGAAATAACCTGGCACACTGTAAAATACATGGAGAGCAAACTATATAAAGGCTAAATAGTGACTTCCTTGCCTTCTCTGATCAGTTTGGTTTACTGGTCTAGGGTATTTTGTGCTCTGAGCCACTTTACCTTTTGAAACAGATACGGATTTTCTAGGCAAGAGGAGTGCTTTTACACTGCTTTTACACTGTCTGTGTGTCAGAAAGCAGCGTAGAAGAGCACAGGCTGGGTTAGCGTTTTCAGGAGTTCGTTATTTGTATTTTCTCACATAAAATACTTCACATTTCTTGAAGCTTTATGGACAGTTGATATTGGAGCTCTTCTCCTGGAAACGGAACATAAAGGTCTTGAATTTGGATAAAAGCTCAAACTAATTGAAACCCTTTGTTCTGTCCAGCTTTAAAATTATGAAGTGAGTAGAGCATGCAATCTGATACTCTCTTTAACATAGATTTGGCATTAATTTGTCAAATTTGACCAGTAGGAAAACTTTTTTTTGGACTTTATTCCTTCAGAGTTAGGCTTGGACAAGTGCTTTTGTGGAAATCATTGAGCCAGTGTTTGAGCCATCTGTACAGATGTTTGGGATCTGTGAAACCCAAAAAAAACTTATGTCATTGTAGTGTTGGAGTGTGATTACTCTTAGTTTTTTCATCAGGAATCTAAACAAACTATATCAAAAAGACCACCAAAAGCTTTCTGGTACAGTTTGTTAAAATTCTTTCCTAGTACAACTTAAAATTCTTCAGACAACTGATATAACTTACACTGCCAAAAATTCAGCTTGCTAATGTGTCTGTCTGACTCTCACAGCATCTGTAAAAGTCTGTTGTCATACAGACACATGTGTCATTACAGCTCTACCATTTTCTAATGCAACTAAAAGGGAGTGCTTTTGAGGTTGCTTTCTTAAAAACCTTGGTAGAAGCTGTCAGTAGATGTTTTTTCTGTGGGTTTTTTTTTTTTTTNTTTTTGTTTTTTTTTTTATGTTTTCTGCTATAGGACCCATGAGTTCACAGCCTTTTTCAAGGTGTAACCCATAACACCTCATGTGGTCCTGGGTAGCAGCTAATTTTCCAGCTGTTAAACTATTGCTAACAGAGTTTCACACTGGTGAAGAGATGATGTGTAGGAAGAGCGTCCAGTGACCTCATAACCACAGTCTGGACTTCTCTATTCCAAATCTCATGTTCTTTACCTTTGGTTTTGTGTTTGAATTTTCTTACATACTAGGTTTGCTCTAAATACTTTAAAATAAGTTATATAAACAAAAATACAATATATTAATGATGTTCTTGCAGTCCTTCAGGTACTTTAGAGGGCCTCACATTCATAAGGATGTTCTTTGAACAGTCAACTAACCATTTCATAGCCTCCAGACAGCTTAACGCAGCCAGGTGTGTCATGCATCTGACTTTTACTGTAGAAATGTAACATAAGGCTTAAGAAATCTTTGTCTGATGATGGTCTCCAGGCAGAATTTCACATCTTTCCTACTTCCCATAATGCAACTGATATTCTGTGTTACCGCAGCCCTGGGAGGTGTGAAGAAATTGCAACAGAATGATAAAAAATTCAACTATTTCCTATAAGCAGCAGTTAATATATTAACAACCGAGTTTTTTGTCTCTTCCTTTTGGTTAATTTGTGAATGAAGAGATGAAAAAGAATTTTGAAATTGGAATGTGGTTGACAAATGCTAGCATTTGAGCTAATGCCAGAAAAGGCTATCTGACCCCCTAGTGCCCTCCAGACTCATGATTTGGGTTCTTCCTTAAGCTGGCTGGGCGTGTCCTTTGTGTACCTATCAGTCAAATGGCTTTGCCTTCACCCAGCCCTGATACTTCCATGGCTTCTGCTGTACAGGAGTGAATTCACTGTATTTATGATGCTTGCTTCTTGACTCTCTCATAGTTTTTAACGTTGGCAAGGGAAGCAGCTCTAACTCTCTCAATGAAGTTTGAAACACGTGGGTTTACAGATTTAGATAAAATGCAAAAGAGAAGCCCTTGGTATCTGTGTAGATCTATGTTGTCCATAATGGAGGTAGAGCAAGACACTGCCCTCTTTTCAGAAGTTAACACCAGAGCCTTCAGTGATCAGATCCAGGCTAAACTGGTTTTCAGATTTATTCTGAAATGCTTTTTTTTTTTTTTTTTTCCTGCAGGGGACCTTTCATGAAATTAGGAGAGTAAACTTGAGGTATTTAAAATATGGTTAGCTGTAATGCTTAGGAACATAGTTTAGCAGTGTTTTTTGTCAGTGTTAGGTTGATGGTTGGATTTAGATGATCATGGAGGTCCCTTCCAGCCTAGGCAGTTCTATGATTCTAACTTTCTTGGGATCTTTGGCATAATTTATTAGTACTTTTAGGAATTTTGAAACCCTCAAGTCATTTTGTATGAAAAAATCCTTGAGGTATGATATTTTTTTTCTCTAAGATAGAGCAGCTGATTCCGGAAGACTATTGTGCATTGATTTACAGGTATCACGATATCTAGATTTTAGCTTACTTATTTTGTGATCAGGATTTTTTGTAGAAGCTTATTCCTAAGGAGATGGGTTAAAACTTTTCTATATCAGTCATTTGGAATGCCCAACTTGACTCATTTATGTAGCATTAAGCAAGGATGTACAATATAGCATGGGAAGTGACATCACAGAAGTTGATTAGAAAGTAATGAAATGTTTCCTTGATTGATTTACAAGAGCAGGCTGTAACACGAAAAATTCCATTTACAGAAGCAACTTCATGGTTTGAGCAGGGTATTGCATAAAATCCAAGCAGAGTAACTGGATGTGGGAAATGAGTCAATCGAGTAGTTTGAGAATGGGATTAGGATTTCGATTCACAGTTCTGTTGGTGCTGACTCACTGTGACCTTACACAAGTCAGTTAAGTTTTCTACATATCAGCAGCTCAGCCTAAAAATAACACTATTTCTCTTACTTTCTTTTACTGCCTACCAGTTTTCACTGTTGCAAATGAAAGGGAAGAAATACTTTTTAAAGAATTCTAAGAAATTTTCAGTACTTGTCATGTTCTTAAAACACTCTGTGTTTTTTTTAAGTTGCATTTTCCTATTTTATTACTGTTTTGCTATGTCGTTCTCTGCTGCACTGCGGAGAGCTTTACAAAGGGGAAGAATTGACTCTACCATATTTTACAATTAAAGCAACTGTTTTGTAAAAGATTCAGCAATCACACGAAGTGAAAACAAGAATAGCTTTTCTAATCCCCTTTGATTATGGTCATTTTAAGCCTGTTGAGCATAGTTGTGCCAGCACAAACAGCTCAGCCTCATCTGGTTTAGGAAAAAGGGTTTTAACTAACAAATGAAGCCTGTAGGTGTTACAGTGGTAGTATAGTCTTAATTGATATTAATTAATACAATATTATAAAATAGTAACATTGTTCAGGCAAAGTGAGATGAGATTGTATTTAACCAGGCTGTTGAAATACCTGTTGAAAAGCAACCTCCTCTTCTTCAGAGAGACTTGATGCGGCAAATAAGTTTTGTGCTCTTGAATTTTGTCGTGTTTAGCGGTAACCGCTGAGGATGCTGCTGCCCTCACTTGTCCATCCTGACTTTGTCTGTTTTCACCATGAGATGCCTTACCCTGTTATGACCCTTTTTTTTTTTTTTTTTCCTTGTATTTTCCTTGGGTTGTCAGAGCTGAATTTGCTGTGTTGAAGAATTATTTCAGACGTAGCTGTTGATTTAGTGAATCATCCTGACAGTGAAGAAGTTGTTCTTTAACTGGGGATTAAGCAAAACAGGAATGTGATGCTTTTGCTTGAGGGTAAGAGTGACTGCACATTGGATTATGGACCGGCTATTGCCCTTTAGTGTCAAACACTCCCATAATCTGCATCAGCTTTCAAGTCTGGGCAAGCCCCTAACAATACTTCTTTCCATTTTATTACAAATGCTGCCTTTATACAGATTGTAGGAAGGCTGCAGTTTATTGACTTTGCAACATACTGCTTGCAAAAGCATCGGGTGAAAAAAGGTAGGAGAGGAACAAATTGATGGCGTGTAGCTCAGCTTGGCTTGCCAACTTCAAGACTTTGTTCTTTTCCTGTCTGTATTCTCTCAGCAGTCTCTGATCATGGATAATGATGCTATCAAATGTATTTGGGACCCCTGTGTGTAGAAATAGTATATATTTGTAATATATGTTGTGGTGTATCAAAAATAGAATAGATGTGGGTAAAATAATAAGTTCTGTGAATCAACATAGCTGAATAAAAACAGATCATATAGCACAACCAATTTGTTTTAGAGGCTTAACTGCACTGTATGATCTTGTATGTACTTGGAGCTATTTATATAGCAAGTAACCACTTTCGCCTTTTTTCTCCTCTATTATGTTTGTATGCAGTACAAATCTAATAAATATTTATATTCTTAAGAAAGGCAAGTGACTTTCACAAGACCAACTCTTGTGAGTTATTTATGATACTGGCTGATGTAACTGAGAGAAAAAAAAAAAAGACTGACCCCATTTTGCACTATAAAGAGAATAGGAATTAACCTTTCTTTTACAAGAGTAAGGCTCGAACAGTTTTTTTCATGTATGGAAAATTTAAATCTGTATTGAAGGGCAGAAGAGCCAGTGCTAATTTATCAGCTTGCTGTAGCAAAACCGTTTACACTTCTGTAACTTAGGGATTGAAAATGTCAGCTTTTGGTAAATGGCTGCCCAAACACTTATATATTTTCTCACTAAATACTGATTTGTAACTATTCATTTTTCCCACAACAAATCCTTCTTAGAAGGAAAGGGCAACTTGCAACACTTCTTCCCGGAGTCTCTCAAATTTCAGATTTTGATACTGCAATTGGCCACATGTATGTACCTCCTGTAGTTCAAGTACGTATGCTATAGAGAACCAAAAATACACTTACTTCACACCGCCATCGTGTTGCTTTGCTGTGTGCTGCCGGGTGCAAGACGCTGTACGTGAGCATTACCATCACACTACTACCCTCGTGTGGCCGTTAACTGTAATCCAATTTTTATAAAAAAAAAGAAACGGTTTTGTGCATTGTTTTCATTTTGACCATTTTGAAAAGGCCACTGTGTTTGTGTTTTATCTTAATATTTGTTCAAGATGATAGATGTAGCGTATTGGGAGATTATAAAGATCAGCACGTGTTCTCCTTGTCACATAATACTGTAAGTAACACTGTCAGTGTTACTTAAAAAGTTACAATAAAAACTAGGTTTTCCAACAGCTTTTATGGCTTGATTAGAGAAACAAGATCTGATAATTTCGGGTATAGAATCTACAATTCTGTGAGGGTGCTGAGACGCTGGAACAGGTTTCCCAGAGAGGTTGTGGATGCCCCATCCCGGAGGTGTTCAAGGCCAGGCTGGATGGGGCTTTGAGCAACCTGGTACAGTGGGAGGTGTCCCTGCCCATGGCAGGAGGGTTGGAACTCAATGATCTTTAAGATCCTTTCCAACTCAAAACATTGTATGACTCTATGGTTTTATACAATAATTGTTATAACCTGTAAAACATAAATTGGAGTGTATATGAAGAAGATTAACATGAAATTTCATTGGCATCAGCTATTTTGTATTAAAATATTGCTTGCAGTATTTACTTACAAAGTAGTTTTTATGTCCAGAGAGTCTGTGCATTGGAAGTATCTGTGACACCCTGCTATAGAAAAGTATAGTGTAAGGAACAAGAGTACTGAGAAGTATATGCAAGAGACATTAAGGAAATAAAAGCTTGGTTCAAAGCAATGGGTAGCTTCTAGGAAGGTGTGAAATGCTCTTTATTTGTATGACTCATGTATTTATTGTAGAAAACAAAATAACTAATTCTAAACAAGTTTATGATCTCTTTTTAGGAACTATATAGGCAGGTATTAATTATGCAGAAGGTGAAATGCCCACATTAAATTTTAAAAAATTATTTTTGTTGTTTCCTGATAATTTTTTTGTCATTGCAATATGTAATAGATTTGATAAACAATGACAATGTATTTTTTGAAACGGTGCAGGAAACTTTTGCTTCATGATGATATCTTTTAGAACTTAGAAAGGATGCAATTATTTTTGTGCATGCTCATGATGTACCTTTCAAATCAAAACTATCCCTGCTGTATCTAAATTCTATCAAATTCTGTCATAATTCCTTACAATGAGTACTAAGTTGGTAGCAAAGCCGTCTGTGTGTCTTGAATTGTAAATTAACTCATTTCATTATGGGGATTGTATGTTCTCATCTATATGTGGCTCCCATGGAAAGGTGATATGTGTTTTCTTCATGTAAATAACTTCCATGTTTTTGTCATCTTCTTGCACAATTATAGCAAATAATTTCTAGGATTAATAACAGTTTTTGCCAACCCTCAACACCTGGAGTAACTCTGTTATGTCCTTTATGTAAAATTTAGCACCGTGTGGTATGCCAGGGCAGTTCGTGGTGGAGAAGGCTTTTTCTTTTCTTGGTTTAAAGAACCTGTCCCAGTCTTCACTAAACACAAAAAGGCAGTCAGTGGTCATCATTTATTATTGAAATCCTAATTTGTGGATAACAATACATGAATCATTCTTAAAAGACAGAAAATAAACATTTTCTGTATTAGTATTATCCAACATCTGTTATTTCCTCCCCTCTCCCCCCCCCATTTTTATTGTTAACATACCCAATTATACTCTAGTTGGACTCTGCTCGTAGATTATTTCTCTTTCATACTAGAGACATATTGGTGTAATTTTAAAATTGGTTGTATTTTACCTTTTTGTGTGTATCTTGCTCAGAACTGGTTAGAACCAGTTTCCCTAAAGCAAGAATATTCTACTTTGCTTTCGAGTAGGTGAGGAGACGTACTTTATATCCATCTCCTGTTTAGTGCTGCTGGGTCTTGCTTATCCAGAAAGATGTTCCCCCCTCTTGGTAGCAATGTTAGTGCACATTCTCTCTGTGTTTCGATATTGATCGATCCCATTTGTTAACTGAAAAGGTTTCTAGGTAGGTGAATTGAACACCTAAACTTAATTATATGATTTCAGTGGCACGATGTAAATGTTGTTGACAAATTTAACCCGAGGCTCCAAAGTGTGGAATAATTGTTGATTATTCATATGAATAATTCTTGATTATTCATAGCATATGTGAATGGTTACTGTAAATCAGAGGATGTAGGCTCCTACTGCAAATGACCCTAGCTGATTTATGTGTGGCTTTTCCCATCACTGGCAATGATGCTGGACTTAATAATCCTGGTGGGTTTTTTCTTCCCCCCCCCTTTCTTTTTTTGGTGCCAGTGCTGCTTTAAGGATCCTCTTTCTCATTTAATGCATATCATGACATTTTTCTCTCTCCATGTAAATGCCTGCATCTCCTCTTGGTATTCAAACCATAGTATCAGTTTTGTTGCTCCTTAGTTAAAAACTGACGTATTCCTTCCTCGGGGTGTCCTCATGCATCCTTTTTGTATCTGTCTTGATTGTTTAAAGCTGCAGGCTCTTTAGGTTGGTAACTCCTTGTTTTGTGCCTTGGAACAGATTCAGCCCATGTTTGGTCCAAATATAAATGGCACCAAAAGGATGCTCCAAGGCACATCAGACTCTGCATTCATTTTGGTGATTAAGGCAGCAAAAAGTAAAACTAATGTAAAACTTATTTTAAAAAAACCCTACCAACCTGCAAAGAAAACAATTCTCCCCCTCCAGTCACTGCGCTTTATGTGTCAGAATATTTATTTTTAGTTATGTTTTTCATTAACCTCCCTCACCATTGAAGTAGAGTCTTAAAATAGAGAACTATAAATAATAATAATAATAATAATAATAATAATAATAATAATAATAAAGGTCTGTATTGGAAATGTAAATATTACACCTTTGATCTTTGTCTCAAACTTGGAGAGTAATTTTTTTTTACATATAGAAAATTAATATTTCCAGTCTATCAACCCTAAGATAGATTAGAAAACACATGAAGAGGCCTTCAGCCTTCTCATTCAAAATTCTAACCCAACCAGCTTCTAAAGCAGAAAAAAAGCAAACGGTCTGGTGTGTAGCAGGACTCATTAATTAAAGGGGCTCCTGTGGCTCAGTGCTGTGTTCCAAATAGATTGGGTGGGCACAAGGAAGATGGAGAAGCCCATTAGCCTTCAATAACCAACCTACCTCAAGGCCTCCCGCCGTTCTCATCATCTATTAGCTTGTCAGTGCCTGTCCATGTGTTTTCCCCCACGGGCTTCTCTTCTGAGTTTAAGCCCTTCATTAACTATCAGGTATATAAATTAAACTGTGACTTCCAGTGAAGAATAAAGAGGTTTAAGGCTGTTGTTGGTGATGGTGCTCATGGTATTGTGTTGACAGGCCATTTACCCTGCCAGTTAATGGAAAGGAACACGCACTTAGACCTTGATATATTCTGCCCCTTCTGAGGGTATGGAGGTACATTTTGAAGTGCAAGTGAAAGTCTCTGAGGGCTTAGCAGCTCTGATTTGTAGTTTAAAGTGAAAAGTCTGGGGAGAGGTATTTTCTATTTTGTAATCAAAATACCTCCTGCTTTTGCTGGTATGCTCATATTGTGAATGGAAAACCCGTTCGACGTCTTGAACAATAGTTTGAAAGCAGCACCTACAACGTCATTAGATGAATAATCCTCTGTCAGTTTGCGTAACTGCAGCACAGATGAGCACCCTCAGAAGCTCCTGCTCAATGAAGCTTGATCAAATGACCTCTTGAAATCTCTGGCTGCTGTTCACCAGTTTCCCTGATTGATCGCCTTTCAATTGGCAACCTGAAAATCTGCTAGTAGCTGTGGTGTTAAAGGAAAACACTTGCAGTCCCTGCAGCTGATGGGATAAATCAGTGGAACAGCTTTAAAATTGGTGCTGCTGATTTGAAACTTGCCGTAGATTGTAGGAAACATCCTTTTCCTTTCTTTTTTTTTTTTTT
>VXBJ01000617.1:429820-550083 GCA_013400055.1 Nycticryphes semicollaris
TTTCCCAGTGTTAACTGCTGCATCTCTAGAATTGCTAGTGTTGGTAGCTTCAGCCCAGGTAAATAAAGTCAGTGCGTTATACATATAAACAGGCAGGTGTAGCTGGTTTTTTTTCCTGTTTCCCCAGATGAATCAGTGGGTCTAGCATAGCAAGATATGTAGGAAGTGTACAAATGGGTTAACTCTTTAAGGAACATCTCTTTGGTATACAGAAACAAACAAACAAAACCCAACCAAGCAAACAAACAAAAAAAATAAGGGGGAGGAGGCAGGGAGGGATGAAAAGTATTAATCACATTTAGTCTCGGACTTCTTGCAGGAATCTTCCTGCACATGAGGAATCTGGTTGGAAGAAGTGAGAGTGATAAGTTAAAATGACTCAGAAATTACTTTTGATGTGGGTGCTTTGACTTTGTTGTCGCCTTCCGCTCATCTAGGTTCTTGTGATCAGCACTTCTAACTGCTGTCTGGAACCAATTAATAAACTCACAGTATCTTTGTGCAAATGCGGTTTGGACTAATCATTTTTTCTTAAAACATACCAGCTGAAGGGGCTTTCATTTTTTAATTTTTTAAAAAGAAGCATTATAACAAACATCTAAAATTACTTTTTTTTTTTAATTAAGACACCATAAGACTATAATTGCCTAGCCCTTTCTTTGAAGACTAGCTAGTTTGAAAGAAGATTGAAGATCGTCCTGTTTTAAAATTTTCATCACAATATCTTAGATCTGATTAATATATTTTTAATGATTTTAGCTCGTTTTCTCTGACTTCCCCTAGTCTAAGTTCTAGCATAACAGACTCACTTTGCACAAGTGTGCAAAGAGAATGGGATGCTCTGGCTCAGAAGTTCCAGTGAGTTTAGTTCTGAGGGGCACCTGCTCTGCCTTTGTGCTCTGAATTACTGGTCCTGACATATGCGTGGTTGTGCCTAAGTCATTGAAGCTCCCAACTTAACTGTTGTTGGCTGCTTAACCTGAAATGTTGCACGGTGGTTGCATCTTCCCTTCTGTGCCTGTCACAGCCCAGGAGACAGCACGGGCAAGATCTTCTAGGGTTTATCTGGCAAAGTCCTCCAGCTCTTATCACAGGGAAAAGATAGCGACTATAGGCAGTCCTTAAGTACTTAATAGTTAGAAACTGGATGGATTTCTAAAGTTTATAGTGTCTGTATTAAACACAAGTAAGCAATTACAAGAATAAAAGTATTTTAAACAGAAGAGAGTAGATACCAAAGAAACATGATCAGGAAATGTAAGAGGAAATCTGATTTACCACGTCTAATTTAAAAAAAAATAAAATTATTTTCCATGCTTTCCACTTTTATGCGAAAGGCTAACGAAATAAATAGGACACTTGATCTGCATCCCAGAAGAGAGGAGAGCTCTGTCACAAATGCTCTTGAAGGTGGTACTTCATTGAGGTTTCACACAGCATGATCAGATCTACCTCAAGGGCTGTATGCTAAGCTTAATCTTAGTACACAGTAGAATATAAGACTTTCAAAACCTATATTCTAGGTGGAAAAGCATTTGCAATTCTCTATCTTTGTTCTGTTTAAAAATACTTCTAGATGTAAATCGATTAGTGTGGTCTTTTTTTTGAACAACCTTATGACTCAGTTAATAACTGCGGGTTTGTAATGTTTTCTCCTGGTGAAAAGTTAGTATGATTTGAACAAAAGAAGGTTGGAGCATGCCAAATGAAGAGAAACAGCAATCATCTGATCAAGTGATTGCTCTTCTCCCTGTTTGTCTCCTTACAAAGTACTGTGAATTAGGAGCGGCCTTTGAGTTTTGAATTCATGTATTGACATTTTACACCTGTATCATTACCCTCCAACCGCACTGAGTTTAAAGTGCAACAGGGGAGGTTTACACAGGGGGAAACATTTTAGTGGTAGAGGATCTACCTGGGGACTCTAAGAACATCTTAGGCAAGTGTCCTATGGAAATAATCTTAAGGATGGCTGACAAAGGCAGATGCAAAACTCATTTAAATAGCAAGGAAAGAAGGATGGTGTATTTTTGTAATGACATGTCATGTGAAAAGCCAGATTTTAGACACCCCACCCCATCATTCTATGTAGGGATTCTGTGATTGGGAGCTGGACATATAAAGATTACAGAAGCAATGAAGGCAGGCTTATGAGATGCAGTGCCTCTTCTGCTTTTGTGTTTCTGCCTTCTGATGCAAATGTTGGATGATAGTGGCCTTTTGTGAACAAATGAGCCAGGAAAAGAATTTCAAGTGAAAAAATGTGACACCTGAACAAGATGATAACCTGTTTCTGCAAATCTTTATACAGTTGGTATTACCTTGGAAGAGAACGTGAACTAATTTTTATGCCTCTTCTAGATCCTTTATGAGCCTCTGATTTTGTTAGTGGTTATAGAGGATACATCAGTAAACAAAGATTTCAGAATATTTTTGAGGTTTTATTGAAGCTGCAATAGAATTTGCCTTTTTTAGCTCTTTTTTAGTAGCTTTTGCATCATGATCTGAAGGCAAGCCCACTGTAAAACACGAATGCACTTACATTCAAGGTACCAAATTGTTACACCATGGACATGTAAACTGACAGGTTTTATAAAATTGAGAATTTATTTATATGGAAAGTACTTTCCTCAATTAAGAAAAAAACCCCCACAACTACAGTCAAGTTTTACTCTAGCACATTTATTTCCATGTTTCTAGTTTTACTTGGTTTTATACTAGGACTATTTTGTTATTAGCAATTTAAATTGTTTAAATGGAAAAAATTGCCATCCAGCTGTTTAAATCTGAAAAGGCAAAATCCACACTTAACTGCTCGACTCACTGAAATAAGAAAAGCAAAGTGACTGCATTTGTTACTTTTTAGCAATAAGAGCTGTTAAACAGGGTGGGAGATGCTATGCTTTTGTCCTATGCAGGGGTCTTAGAAAAGGTTCCTTGATGTTCAGACAAGATTTCCCTTTGGCAAGTCCGTGCTAACTGCATATGGTCACCTCCTTCTCCTTCATGTGTCCGGAAATATGGTTCAAGAGGATCCACTCCCTGATTTTCCCATGGACTACAGTGGGGCATTGAGTTGTATTCCACAACTCAAGGGTTTGAACATGGAGTAAGAGCCAGAGCCCTGTATACAGAAGTGGAGGAGAGATTTCTTGATGGATATAAAAGCATAAGCCACACTGTAAAAAACTCTGAGAATTGCTGATCTGCTCTGCTCGTGTCAGAGATGCGTCTTTTGAGAGAAAGCTCTACCGTGTTTTCTGAATGAGAGAAAAATAGCATGTACATGACTGAGCCTGGTCACAAAGGTAATGTGAATTCAAAAGTAATTACAGGCTCTTATTTCCTGTCAGTAAGCAGAGGGGAAGGGAGGGACTGATGTACGATCACATCTCTGATGTATGATCTTCTGCTCTCCAGTCTGGTCATCTCAAATGAGAGAATTTCCTCCTGTCATTGTAATGTGAGAATTCTGCTTCTGGTGAGGATGCTGCTAAAGACCGGGAAGGAAAATAGGATTTTACTATCAGAAATGCTACAAACATTTCTCCTTTACTAAAAGCGTCCTACTGTTTTGGGGAATTCGTTGGCACTGTTGTGGTAATAATCCATTTCCTAAATATCTAGTGGTTCAATAGGAATGCATGTAATGTTTCTATGGAGCTGCACAAACAAGTGCATGTATCAGCATCATCTCTTGGAGCTCAGGAAGTATTATTCCTTTTCTGCCTGTTCAGAATAGAGGTGGAATGAATAAGTCACCTACCAGAGGTTACAGAGGACTGTTAGTGGCATGGAAAGTAAACTTCAGTTCTGTTTGGCAATTATTCCATACTATATCACAAACTGAGGGGTTTCTTTTGTTTTATTTTGGGGATTTTTTTTTTTTTTAATTTTCCTAGAAAATGCACCAAGCTATAAAATATCTACCTACTAAATTTAATAATGCCAAATTAATTCAAATGCAGTAACCGGAAATGGGATTTTTGGTGTCAGTTTGGGCTCCAGATGTTATCTAGAACTGCTAGATTTTTGTGTAAGAAAATCCTGATTGGTAGAAATTGTGCAAGTGATACCTCAATAATATTTGTAAAGAATAATTGAAAAGCAAACTTAGAAAGAAGGTGTGGTTTTACTATAAGGAATTTCACTTTTAGAACTAACCGAAGGTAGACTGAAAGACAGAGAATCGGAATCTGTCTGTTTGTGATAATCTTACAATCTTAAGAGCAGTCTGTTGTATGGGTGAACAAGGTGCTTCTGCAAAAACTCAGGCATAATAAAGAAGCATACAAAATGTAGAAGCAGCAACAACTGACCCAGAAGGAATTTGGAGAAAAAAAATCAGGCAGGGATGGGGGTTAGGAAAGCCAAAGCTCACCTGGAGTTGACTCTAGCAAGGAATGTAAAGGTCATCAAGAAGTTCTACAGGTACATATGGGGCCAACAGAAACCTGATGAAGTTCAGCACGAGCTGTTGCTGTTGCCTGCGCCTGGGGAGGAAGAATCCCATTGGTACAGGCTGGGGGCTGCCTGGTTGGAAAGCAGTTTGGTGTAGAAGGACCATGGGACAATGAAGGCCAGTAGGATGCTGGGCTGTATTACCAGCAGGGCAAGGGAGGTGACCCTCTGGTCAACCCTGTTGAGGCCACACCTGGAGTGCTGTATCCAGTTGAGGGCTTCTCAGTAGAAGAGAGACATGGATGTACTGGAGAGAGTCCAGCAAAGGGCCACTGGCGCATGTTTGATATGAGAAGAGGCTGAGAGGGGTGGGACTGTTTAGCATGTGGAAGAGAAGGCTCAGGGGGATCTTATGATCTTATGAATATGTACAAATATGTGAGGAGTGTAAGGAAAACAGAGCCAGACTCAATGGTGGCCAGTGACAGGAGAAGAGGCAATAGGCACAAACTGAAATACACAAAATACCATTTAAACAGAAGAAAAAACTCTTTGCGCTTTTTTCTATTTTGAGGATGACTGAACACTGGAGCAGGTTGCCCAGGGAGGTTGTAGAGTCTCCATCCTTGGGGATATTAAAAACTTGACTGGACATAATGTTGGGTGAACTGTTCTAGGTGGCTCTGCTTTGGGGGGAGGGGCTGGACTTAATGGGTCTCCAACTGTCACTTCCTACCTCTACTGTTTTGTGATTCCGCAACAACTATGCTCCTTAATTGTGAACATATGTACCCTGAGCCTATAGTATCAGTATTAGTTACAGAATGCAAGTAATTAAAAAGTTCTCGGTTGTTCCTTGTCTTGAAATGCACCTTTGTTTACAGTTCTGTGCTTTTCAACATTTCTTTTCTATCATTCTGATCATAAAGGATAGGGATTATGTATTTTTTTAGTTCCACTTTCATTACTTCTGAAGTCCTCATCGTTCAAAAAGTCATTCATGAACAAATGTGATTAAAATGAAATGTCTCTTCTAGTAAGATACTCAATAAAATTATAAGAATTCACAACCAGACTTTTTTTTGTAGGGGAGAATAAAGATTTTTTTTTTTTTTATTTGCAGTGTGGAGACCAAAGAACAGACAGTAACTGATTTGCCCCAGGTCACATGAAATCTGCTGTCAAACTGGGAACAGGTTTCCAGTCTGGGGAGTATCTGTCCTATATTTCTGCTTTCTCTAAACAATTTTGATTATAATCCAAAAGATTTTTCACTCTATGTGATACATTAGCTCTTCTAAGTGCCTGTTGCTGTACATTGCTTTTTTCCCTGCTTGCATATTTCACTAGTACAATTTTACTATCGTCACTCAAATTAGATTCCCAGCCTTCTCACTTAAAGGTTAATTCCTCACTAGTGGGAAATACATTATTATTTGTCTCCTCATGCCTGAAAAGTTGTATACGTAAGCGAGAGATTCTTGCTTGTGAGTTGTCATAGAATGAAAGGTTTTATTGATTTAATTGTTCTAGAAGTAGAGTAGTAAGCTAAGACTGTTAGTGGAAAAATACAAGAAAATGTAATTCAAAACATGATTAATACGTATCCAGGATTTTATGTGCCATCCAGTAAAACAAATGTGGGACCAATATAATCTTGCAGTGGAGTGCAGCCACTGACTTAGATTAAAGTGTGTAATCTCTGTATCTGCAGCAATCGGAAACACTATAAAGATTTGGGAGCTCTTGGGTGTTCATTTAATAAACTTCTCGGTAGCTCTAAACATGTCAGGAATTTGCAGATCACAGGGCTACAGCGTCTGTGAAACTGGCGTCAGTTTGACTGTATAGACTTGAGTATTGAGTAATGTACCAACTTCAATGGCCAATCGCTTTCTAACAGTGACTGGTAGTTTAGAAAAGGTTATGTGAATGGATGGGATGGATGGTATCTTTACATTTTTACATTTATCACAGAATCACAGAATATCAGGGATTGGAAGGGACCTTGAAAGATCATCTAGTCCAATCCCCCTGCCAGAGCAGGAACACCTAGAGCAGGTCACACAGGAACACGTCCAGGTGGGTTTTGAATGTCTCCAGAGAAGGAGACTCCACAGCCTCTCTGGGCAGCCGGTCATCTCCAAAGAAGTGAATAAATATAAAGAACTGACTGTTTCTAAGCATATTCGTGTGATACTGAGATTTCCTGAAATTGTATGTTTACAATGTGTATGTTTTGGACTAGATGGTGGTTGTAGGTCCCTTCCAACTGAACTATTCTATTCTGTTCTACAACTTTCCCTGTCCTTGTGTGAATTCTGTTGCTAAAAGCTTTTTCTCTTTCCGAACTTGCTCAGTGAAAGTCAGGCAGAGGTGTGGAAAAAGCCTGCAGGAAAGAAAGAAGTTGTTGCCCAGCTTTCCCTGGAGAGTCACAAGCTCTAAGTGGATCGGTAGGCCCTTTCTACGCAGCGTAGCTCCTAGGAAGTCTCACAGCATCACTGGAATTTGTTTAAACATTCTCGGAAGGGCAAAAATTAAACCTCCGAGAAGTAAAACACAGAAGGTTTGTTATGACAAGCTTAACTTATGATTTGTTATCAAGAAAGGATCGTTTAAAAGTCTCTAGTGGTGTTTAGTATATTTTTGTTATATGATGCTTTTGTAATTTCCTCAAGTAATTGATCAACTGTTATTTGCATATTAACACTGGCTAGAACCAGAGGAAGAGTTTGCTCTTTTCTGTGGAAGAGTAATGGGATTATTTTTTTTTCTGCATTTTGCTGTGTGAGGTGGCAAAATGGTTTATTTTGGAGCTATACTGCATATACTTTACAGAATGGCAAGCGTGTTGTGTGTTTCTCCTACTTAGTTGAGACCAAGGCCTAAATAACTCTGGTAAAGGAAAAAAAACCTTGCTAGCTCAGTGCTTTGACTGTTTATTATGAAAGGGACAGGGTTCCATTCTGTTTATTTCCTGAAATACGTATCATTCATATTCTTCTGTCTCAAGCCCAGTGAGACTTAGTTGGTTTAAATCTCTCTGCTCAGAGCATGTATAATTTAAAAGGAACAGCTATTGAAGCTCCAAATGGTAGCTGTAAAATGCTACTCTAAGACTTAGTTAGCAGAGTTGTGTAATAACACAAAGACCTTTAAGTCTTTGGCACTAAGTCACAGCCCTATGAAGTGTTTTGTCCTTTTTCAGTGTATTACAGCTGTTTCATGCCCTGATTAATGAGAACACAGAGTGAAATCAACATGTTGTACATGGATGGGAGTTAGGAGTTGAAATACTTGAACTGCAGATAAAGTTTCTTCTCCAATTCTCAATCTGGTATCAAGTTCATATCTAAAATATATTTTTGTTTGTCTTTTAATTCCCAGTGTAATGTTTCATCCTAATATGGCAATATCCTGTTCATTTTTGACATGTGCTATAACCTCTGTTTTTAAAACAATCTGCTAATTGAACTTCACCTTGCTGCGAAGATGTTTTTATTATGGCAATTTCTCTGCAAATTCTTATTTACTTTGTGTTACTGTTCCAAGTAGAGGAAACTGAAAGCTTTTTAAAATTATTTTACTTTATTATTTTAACAACAGTAATGCAAAATCTGTTTTTACAGCGTAGTCTGGGAGGGAACATGAAAGGAGAACGACATTGAGGACAAAGTACACTGTATAAGATGTATAGTTGTATTTATTTGTATTACAGTTTCACTTAGTCTAGAGTCCATCCACATAAAGGATTCCTAAAATATGGAATATAAGAATAACTTTGGAAGAACATACTGTTTCAGTATTGCCCAAAAATGATGGTGCTTAATCACAGGTTTGTGTTGTGGTGGGGATGGGGGGAGTGTGGCTGGCTTTCATTCTGAGATTTTGGAAAGCTGTTTTCTCAAAGCTAGCTAGACTTTTTTTTTTCTTTTTTTTTTTTTAATGGGACAGGGATGACTGTCATCGACAATGACAGACTGAGCATGTGCAACTTGCTGCTTTCTGTGATTTCTCTGTCACTTACATAACCTGGAGGATGCGTCAGCAGCAGCAGTCTTGGACATCTCAGTTGAGGCAAGCGTGGTGCTTTAGGTACCCCACAAAATAGCTCCACATGTTCCACTGAGTGATCAGTTCTTGACGGTACTTATTGAGATCTTCTTGAAATTAAAACAATGTTATATAGTCAACATGATCATATAGATCTTCAACTTGATCGTATAGTTCTTCAACTTTATTTTGCCCACTTTTAGCTGTATAAATTCATAGGTATAACATTGGTTGTACCAACCCAACCCGGAAACTGGTTTATTTAATTTTCAGATGCTGGTCTCCCTTCACTATGATCAGGAATCTTCAATAAAAATGTAACCTTCTGCTGAGCAGCTGATGAAGTTTTTATTCTTGGTAGATAAAAATCTATTTTTATTTTGACATAACTAATGAAAAATGTGTCAGCATAAGTGACAGTAATGGAAGCTGCTGTACAGAGATTGTCAAGAAAATCACAAGCTTGGGATTCCCAGGTCATAATTTGAATCAAGAGTTTGATTGTCACATTTTTTTAATAATAAAAGTAATTTTTGACCTGCTGAGCACATGGAATATTTTAAGGGGCTCTGAGTTAATGTGAGCTGTGAGACTGTACCTTGTAACTTAATGAAGACTGTCTGCCTAAAGCCAGACGTGTGCAGACGATGAAAATGTACCAAGCTCTCCACAATACTAAAAAGGAGGAGGTTGGTTTTATTTCAATACTCAACTTTGCAAATTCCTATGCATGGGAAGTGTCACGGGATGGGGTTAAACAATATAAAATACTATCATATCTTTTTTCTTCAGTGGCCTGGTCTGTGAACAACCCAAACAATTATTTTCATAAATGAGGGCCTAGGTTTGCTTACAAACACAAACATCAGACTTTAAAGCAAAAGAGATACTCTCAACATAGTGTGGAAATCCCAACCTGTGAATTTTTTTGCTGAGTCACACAAATAATCCATCTTCAACAGCAGAACAGGCTGTTGAGGAGCAGCACGTGAGTTTGTCTGCAGTCCGTTACCCTGGTACCTCCCCATGGTGGATTAAAGGGACCACATACAGAGGTGGTATTCTTGAATTTGCCAAATCCTTTCTTTGTACTTGCTGCCTCTACAATCTCTTGTGACAGCAAGCTTCATACAACCACTACCTGTTACGTGAAGGTGTGCTGCTTTTTACCTTTGTTAAACTGATCTCAGTATAGTTTCATCACATTCCTCCGTGTTATAATGTTGTGGGATTTGGTGAGCAATGGTTCTTCATTCACCATACTCCGCTTTAATGCTTTTATAACCTTTGATCGTATTACCCTCTCTGTCTTCTGCTCTTCAGACTGAAGAGTTCCAGCTTTTATAGTCTGCCTTTGAAAGGCAGCTGCTTTGTCCTGTGAATGATTTGAGTTGCTCTTCTCTGTACCTTCTCTTAACCCTGTTTCTTGAGTTAGAGAGAGCAGAACTGCTCTGGTATACCGATGTTTTATATAGCAGCAAAATGACATCCTCTGTCTTGGTTTTGTTAGTTTTCCTGGTGACAGCCAAAGTTTTTTGGCTTTTCTGACTGCAGATGAGCACGAGGGCTGTGAACTGTCACTCCCAGATCTCTTCTCAACTCAAAGTTGATGTGAGAATGTTAGTGAGGTTTAGATTTTTTTTTTCCCCAAAGCAGAGCATCATACATTGGCCTGGGCTGAAGCTTGCCTTCTGCCTCTTTGCCCTCTTGCTCAGTTTTATAAAATCCTTTGACCATTAGCATTGAATTTGACTACTCAGAAGAGCTTAGTATCTTCTGCGAATCTGAAGATTTCATTGTGTGATCCTTCTTTGGGTCACTGAATTTGAAAAAAACATGATTCCCAGGTAATCCAGAAGAGAGAGTGACTGTTAAGCCCTACTTGTGCTTCTCATCCCCTAAGAAAATTTTAGTCCACAGACCACCCTACCCTCCTCCCCCCCCCTTTTTTTCCAGTTTCATTCTGACTTAATTTTGTTAATAGCCAGTGATGGGAAGCCTTGGCAAAGACTTTCTGAAAAATCTGAGTCCATTGGATCTTCATTTATCCACATGCTTTTCTCTCCACCCCCCAAACTCCCTGCAGATAGCAAGGCAGTATTTTCCTTTACAAAAGCTGTGTTGACTTTTTCCCATCAGATGTGTATGGGCTCAGCAACATTATTCTTTTGTATGAACTCTGCTGTCTTACTAGGATTGGAAATTAGTATCAGTGATCCTTTCAGGACCTTCAAAGCTCCCAGGTCAATGCCATCTTGTCGACATGACTTGGTGATTTGGCTGGTCTAGTACTTCCTGTATATGTGCTTTGTGTTGATGTAGCTGTTCTCGTGTTAAAAAGAACAAAGATACCATCCCATCATCTTCATTGGTAAAGACAGATGCCAAGAATTTGATGAGCTTCTTTGCTTTGATCTTCTCATCCTTTAGTACTCTTTTCATACCTCTGTTGAAAAATGATCCTGCTAACCCCCTAGCTGTCTTTCATCTTTCAAAGTATTTAAGGAACATTTCGGTCTCAGCATGAGCATCTGTTGCAACATGATCTTAAAATTCTTCTTCACCTTCTTAATTTCCTGTTTACATTTGACCTGCCCTGTTTTATGGCCTTTCCTGTTCCATTTTCATTCTCCTCACTTTCAGAAATTTCCTGGTGTTCTTTTCTTCACTCTCCTGCCACATTTTTGAGCGGCACATCCACTTATATACCTGAAAAGGAGCAGGGGGGAGAGTTTTATCTGTAATCATTCACAGTTTTAATTTTCAGTTGCCAATAATGCACCCATAGTCAGCTTTCTGTTTTCTTTTCTAAATTGAGAGTATCTTCTCCTTTCTTTGTGTCTTTCTAGCAGCAGCAGAAACAAAAAATATATACTTCTATGCAAATGTGATAATTTACAAACTGAATTAGAAGTAAGGCAGTGTGTTTTGTTGTCTTTGGAATGAAAACTCTTAGTTTTGAATTTTCAAGTGTTGTATGCTGAGTATTTAAAAATTGCTGATATAAAAGAAGATACCTCTCATTTTTTAGTGATCAAAATACCCACAAATCCCATTTATTTTTGTCATTTAAATTATGGGAATTTAAGAGTTGCATTCAACGTTCTTAGATTATTGAACATATGTACGCCCTTTTAATTGTATGAAATGTGGCTATGATTTTTATAATTACAATTTCTTCAGGAAAATATACCATTGTGGAGCACTGTGATGTTGTGATTGTAATATTGTGAATCGTTTCCCTAATTTTTAATGGCTAGTTAAGATTGTTAGTGATTCTATATCAGTGGTTCTGTTCCAAATAGTGGTTCCATTTGGTTCCATTCCAAAGAACCTAATGAGGTTCAACAACAGCAAATGTAGGGTCCTGCACCTGGGGAGAAAGAATTCTGGGCACTGATATAGGTTAGGAGTGAACCTGCTGGAAAGCACTTCTGGGGAGAAGGATCTGGGGGTCCTGGTAGATAGTAACTAGCTGGGACTCTTTAGCCTGGAGAAGAGAAGGCTGAGGGGAGACCTTATTAATGCTTATTAAGTATGTGAAGGGTGGGTTGAAGGAACATGGAGCCGGACTCTTCTCACTGGTTCCTAGTGACAGCATGAGGGGCAACAGGTACAAGTTGGAACACAGGAAGCTCCATTCAAATATGAGGAAAAACTTCTTTCCGGTGAGGGTGACAGAGCCCTGGAACAGTCTGCCCAAGGAGGCTGTGGAGTTCCCTTCTCTGGAGATTTTCAAGCCTCACCTGGATGCAGTCCTGAGTAATGTGCTGTAGGCAACCCTGCTTTAGCAAGGGAGTTGGACTGGATGATCTCTAGAGGTCCCTTCCAACTCTGACAATTCCCTGATTCCGTTCAGTTCCATTCCATTCGCTGCCAATTATAGTCCAATACTTCTGAAGGGATGTTGTTTTACTAGATGTTACAAGATGTCATATGGGCAAGTCAGAGGTTTTGGCAAGCAGATGGGAGGTGATTCTGTAGATGTGAGAAATAGCATGGGATTGTGGGATGTGCATTTCTTGTTTCTTCTAAATTACAGTAGGAAAGCAGTTAATGTAACTGGCAGTGATTATTGCTTATGCTTCAGATTTAATGTCCAGCTGAGATTAATTAGAAGAACATTTCTCAGAACAGCGAGATCTTGGAGCACTGTCTTAATTGCCGTTGGGAGAGGAAAGGGTACTGATCTCTTTCTTAAGGTGTAGCTATAGCCTGAGCATTATTTTTGAAAAAACTTTACATGACCTGGTTGTAGGCAACAGCGTGGACCTAAATTCAACAACCTGAGAGGTCCCTTCTGTTCTTAAATTACTGTGATTATTGAGTGCTGTGACTTGTGTGTAGATCCAGGAAAGCATTATTAGCAGATTACCGAATGACTCAGTTGGCAGCTAGTAGTTTTCTGCACATCTTAAAGACTATACTAAGTTAATTAAGGATATTGGGCCAAAGCTTTACGCTCAATTTTGATGCCTGCAGCCGTAGAGTTTTCTATTTTAGATGCTCTGACCTCAGCCCAGTATATCTATGGGTGCTAAAATGTAAACTTCAGATGTATGCTTCATTTGAGCAACCTGGTCTAGTGGGAGATGTCCTGCCCATGGCAGGAGGGTTGGAACTGGATGATCTTTAAGGTCCAATCCAACCCAATCCATTCTATGAGTCTATGGAGTGCTTATATTTCTTGGGTAAATGTTTACCAGTCTAGTGTTTTTTTTAACACTTTGATACAAAAAATAAATTCTGTAGAGCCTATGTGGTTATTTACTGCCAACTTTAGGGAGTTAATTTTAAATGGTTGATTTGCAAAATAGATTTGATTTTGAAGTTATATCTTTGATTTAGGGATACTGGTCTTTTTAAGGGATAAGTAGAAAAAGGGGGAAATGGCTTATACAGTCATAAAAATTACATGGAAGAGATAATTAATTCTTTAGTAATAGCTCAAGGTTTAGGGAGATTTATGTTCCTTGAACATGTTTAAAAATTCCTAGTACACATAGTGAATTTTAGGGAATGTGGATTTCCTTCCATTTTGGAAATTTTTCCAGTAAGTCAGTGCCTGCCTGCCATGTATGTGAAGTACTGTTTCCTTGGAACTGAATTTCTCTGGTCTTACATCTTCCAGCCCTTGATAGACAAACAAGTCATCTACTCCCCTCCTGTGTGATGAGCTTCCAAAATCTCAGAGAGTGATCTGAAAGTGCTGCATGGCCACAACAAACAGCTTTGAATAAGTGCTTGTGTTCGCTAACTGCTTAGATATATTTATGTCATATATAACTAGCCTATCGTAGATACTGGGGAGAAGATTGCAACCAGTCTTAAAGTGGTGTGTGGTGAGCAGACCCTTTCAGCTGGGAGCTGCTACCCCTTGACAAGAGCTGGGGGGCTGGCCGAATGCGTTGGTCCAGGTTGTTGGCATATAAAATAGAGGCAGCTAAATCCAAACTTTTAGCTGCGATGTTTCATCTCAGAGGGTTGCTTTTGCAAGAGCATTAATTCAATTACTTTGTGATCGTTGGACCATATTCATAGTTTGTGACGTTAGGAGTATCTAAATCAAGGGTGTGATACATAACAGCGATGTTTCTCATTCCATTTTCAATCTCATTTCTGCTTTTTCTGTAGGTTTTTTTTTTTTTTTATTACTTGCATTAAAGTTAAGGAGAATTTGACAGCTGATAACAGAAGATGATATTTATCAATTTGAGGTCAGGTCTTGGTTAAGTCTCCAAAAGGTCTAGAATAACTTTAAACGACGTTTATATTCCATTGTCTAGAAATCATTTTGTAAGATTTGCATCACTTTATTGCACTACAAATTGGAACTATTCTGGAAACATTTTAGAATACGATATCCAAATGTACTTGCTCGTACCCTATGTGTGCTTCAAAGCTGAAGGAAATTAATTTTGAGACTTGTGCAATTAGTATGCTATGTCATTTCATCTGATTAAGTGGAGAATTTCTGTAATCGGTTGGATGAATCCCACACACAGTGGTGAAAGCAGCATAAACGTTTAAATTATGCTAATTTGTGTCTTACTCATTTGAAAAAAAAAAAATAAAAGGGCTTTATGTAGGCAGGGTTCAGCCTGCAGTGGAAAGGTTTGGATCGGCGAAACTGGGTTTTTTGACTAAAAATATTTACTCGATAAAAATATCCCTAGCTGTTACGGTTCTCATACTTTCCATAGAATAATTATTCCTAATGGTAAGCTGATTTCACATTGAAGGCTTCAGTTCAGCTGTGCACTTGAAGTCATGCACGACTTGCATCATACTGGATCATTCCCTCTATTTTGAAGGCATAATTCAGGTGCTTGAATCAGACACACGTTGAAGTACCTTGTTGAATTAGTGCCTGTGTGGAAATTGTTTTTCTCCTCAACATAATCAAATTTGGAGCCGGAAATGACCTTGTGTAGATGGTTTTTAGGACTTTTTTTCTGAATTGTGCCACCATCAGTTGTTACTCACTTTAATATATGTGGGTTTGCAACTATCCAGACAATTGGATTATTTTGTGTTCTTCACAATAATTATACGCCTCTAGACTGCCTTTTCAGTTTACATAGAAAATGAACATTTTGCCAGCATTGTCATTGTTTAAAAAATAGCAGTGCAAAGTCTGGCTGTCCAGAGAATAAATCTCAACTTAGTGTGAACAGATACAAATTTAAATTCACATTTATATGAGATGTAACAAATGTTAAGAATTGTAACATTCATCTGTATGCATAGCTATTTAGATACATATTTATTTTGCCTTCTGTGTTTTAATGTTTTTCAGACAAGTATAAAAGAAGGATTACTACTGAAGCAAACCAGTTCTTTTCAGAGGTGGAAAAAGCGTTATTTCAAACTTCGAGGCCGTACCCTTTACTATGCTAAGGATTCAAAGGTAATTCTGGGCTATTAGCGTCTAATGACATACACTTGTAACTTTGATTTTGTTTAGATTTCGAAGTATGAGTAGTAATAATAACAACTCAGTAAAGATTTTTAGTGATGGTTTTATTTAAAAATTACTGTATATAATACAGAACGTCTTAAAGCAACTTTAACTAAGGAAGACTGGTGATTTCTCTCGTTTTTTGATTTTTTTTTAAAATAAATTTATCACAGTTGTGCATAATCTTTTTGTCTATTCAGACAAATAATAAATTCATCTTAAGGAGCAGTGGGGTTTTTTGGGGGGTGGCTCTCAGGCAGTCGAATCTAAGGTTTTAAAAAAATAGAGTAAAAATAGCATAATACTCAGGAGTTATCCATCGAACTGCATTCCATTAAAACTCCTCTAGTCTAATGCCTATATTGCCATTAAAGAGGTGGATATGGTTATGTGAAATAAAGATCGGAAGATTTTCTGCCAAATCTGATAAAGGGAAAAAGCTGTTTCACATCAATTGATATTTTTGGTGGGAAAACTGGGGGTGGGGAATACTTGTCTTCTTTCTGAAAGGCATTTCCTTCCTCGCCCTCAGGGCTAGGATCGAGAAGTTTTTGTTTTGTTGGGAACAGCAGATTGGGCTGTGCCATAGCAGTTGGCATTACTTTTCTTTACCCTGCAGGGTTGCAGGACCTCGGGGGAGCTGTTGGTGAGGTGCTTCAGGTCACAGAATATCAGGGATTGGAAGGGACCTTGAAAGATCAGCTAGTCCAATCCCTGATTAGCAGGTCTCCGTCACCTGCTACAGCCTGGTCTTCTCATTTAAACTATTACTAAGGCATGGAGACCTCTCTTTCTAGGACTATATATAATTGCTTGCCACACAGTTGTGTGGCTGTGATGAATCAAGGAAAACATTGTCTCTCCAGGGAGCCTGGTGCTGAAATATGTCTGTTGTCACACTTCTCTGCACGTGGTGCTCCCACAAGCAGGTTATATAAAGACTTAATAAACATGGAAGATAAGAGCTCTGAGAATGGCAACATCATCTGTGCCACAAGGCTGAGGAAAGGAGGTGTAACGAATACACAATTGCACAAATACTCTGTAACGTTGAGTCCAGACATGCCCCCAGCATCGATTCTCCTTCCCATGGCATGGTTAGAGGAGGAGCTTGGTATGGCTAAAGAAAGGAGGAGGCATTTTTGTTGGACTTCCCTTCTGTGCTTCAAAACCAATCATGAGTTTAACAGAACCTAATTAATTGTTTGCCAGAGGCTGAGGTTTTTAAAGGCATATATTTATCTTGCTGAAATATCAAACAAAGGAGTCAAAGGGATCTCTTCAGACCCGTGAGCTCCATTTTCTCGTGTGGATACTATGTCATATATTCTCTTTCATGAATCCTGAACCTGATTAATTAATTTATATTTTACTAAGTGTGACTGTCTTTGCTCTGACATCACTTTCATGCTACACAGTAGACATTCCAAAGCTGCATCTATTAAAAAAAAAAAAAAGCTTAAAAAAAAAAGCTTTAAGAAAGATTTTAAAGCATTATATATTTTTGAGCCACTAATTTATGCTCTCACGTGCCAGTTATATAGCAAATAGGACTGTGTTTAGGGATCAAACAGGAAGTTTTATCACATCATCAGTGTTTTCTATTTTGTTTTACCACTTTTTTTTTTTTTTTCTGTATTTGTTTTCTAATTGGACTGGACACAAGTAAATGAGAGCACAGACACTAAACATACCTGAAAGTGGACTCGGATGATATTTAATGTTTATTATGTTCTTTTCCATTCACAGTCTCTAATATTTGATGAAGTTGACCTGTCAGATGCCAGCGTAGCTGAATCGAGCACAAAAAATGTCAACAACAGCTTCACGGTATGTAACCAATATAACACTGGTCTTGAAAGCTATGGATAGACTGTTACTAAGAAAATCAAGCATTTTCTGACTTGCATCTTATTTTCCTCTATGTGGAAATAAAATGTCCTTTGTTTGGAAACAGCATAACGTATCAGAACAATGTCACATCAGCTATTGATAACTTGGTTTCTGTGATTTCTTTGTAGCAGAAATTAGAATGTTAGATAACAGTAGCTTCGAAAGAAGATGATACAAGGTGTTAAAAATTCAGCAAGATTCAGTATTAGTACTTCGTTAGTACTTATTTAGTACAGTTTATGCTATTGTTTTACTTTCTTAAAATAATTTTTTTGATTTTTTTTTTTTGTCATATTGAATGTTTTGGTTTTTTTCATTGCCAATCATTTCCCTATATGTTTCCAAGTCACGTGGAAAAGCTGCCTTCATGCCTTGATTATGAGTCTGGCATAAGAAACAAGGAGTGTTCATAAATCCCCATTTCTGTAAGTCCAGAAGTGCCTTTTGCAGACAGGTCTTTCCATTTATTGCTCAGCTGCTTTGTTGGAACTGAGCGGTAACATCTGACACGGTTCCTCTGCTGCTGATTCTTAACCTCTGGAAAAGTTGTCCCTCTGAAGGTCTTGAGTTCTCCTCCTGACTGCAATGGCATAATTTTTTTTTACCCTGCAAATCCCGTTATTCTTTATTAAAATCTGGATTTCCCATTTTCCTGAGGATTTTATTTCCACAGGTGATCTGTGTTCCCAGTGCTGGTTGTCCTTCTCTAAGGCAGTGCAGTGCAAACCTCCTGAAAGCTTCATCAGGTCTTACTCGCTGCGATACTTCCCAAACACTTCAAAGACATTTTCGCGTTCGCCTGGACAGTCCAGCATGTTATGTCAATCTAAGTTTCTTTACTGACTAAGAATGCCATTAAAAAGACTACTTTGGCAGAAGGTCTTAGGTGAGGGGGGTTGTATGAGGCACCAACTTGCCTTTTGAAAAGGTTTTTTCTGTTGCTTAGAAGCTCTGCTTCTGCCTTGCTCCTGGGCCAGAAGTAAAGCTGTCATGCAGGCATCAGGACAGCTGAGGAGTAATGAGTCATAGAAAGATGAGGAGTTGAGGATCCCAGTAGTCATTACTGTCACTTACTGTTTAAGATGGGATATAATGCTCAGCATTCCCTAAAGATCCAAACTTCCTTCATTGTAGCCTCCATTACAGGAAGAAGAAAGTTAAGAAAACTCAGTCAAGACCACCACTAAACCATGTCCCTAAGCACCACATCTACATGTCTTTTAAATGCCTCCAGGGATGGTGACTCAACCACTTCCCTGGGCAGCCTGTTCCAAGGCTTGAAAGCCCTTTCAGGGAAGAAATATTGCCTAATATCCTGGTGCAACATCAGGCCATTTCCTTTTGTCCTATCACTTGTTATTTGGGAGAAGAGACCAACCCTCACCTCGCTACAACCTCCTTTCAGGTAGTTGTAGAGAGCAGTAAGTCTCCCCTCGGCCTCCTTTTCTCCAGGCTAAACAACCCTGGTTCCCTCAAGCTGCTTCTCACAGGACTTGTGCTCTACCAGCTTTGCTGCTCTTCTCTGAGCATTCTCTAGGACCTCAATGTCTTTCTTGTAGTGAGGGCCCCAAAACTGAACATAGTATTTGAGCTGGGGCCTCACCAGTGCCGAGTACAGGGGAGCAATCACTTCCCTAGTTCTGCTGGCCACACGATTTCTGATACCAGCCAGGTTGCCATTGGCCTGCTGGCTCATATTTAGCTGGCAGTTAAGCAACACCCCAAGGTCCTTTTCTGCTGGGCAGCTTTCCAGCCTCTCTTCCCCAAACCTGCATGGGATTTTTGTGACCCAAGTGCAAGACCCAGCCTTGCAGAACCTCATGCAGCTGGCACCAGCCCATCAATCCAGCCTGTCCAGATCTTTCTGCAGAGCCTTCCTAGCCTGAAGCAGATCAACTCTCCTGCCCAACTTAGGTGCACTCAATCACCTTGTCCGTGTCATTGTTAAACGTATTGAACTGAACTGGCCCCAGTACTGAGCGCTGGGAAACACCACTTGTGATCAGATGCCTATGCCTACTGGATATAACTCCATCCACCACCACTCTTTGGGCTCAGCCACTCAGCCATATTTTACCCAGTGAAGAGTATGCCTGTCCAAGCCATGATCAGCCAGTTTCTCCAGGACAATGCTGTGGGAGACAGTGTGAAAGGTTTTACTGAAGTCTGGGTAGACAACATACACAGCCTTTCCCTTATCCACTAAACGGGTGACCTTGTCATAGAAGGAGATCAGGTTTGTTAAGCAGGACCTGCCTTTTATAAACCTGTGCTGACTGGGCCTGATCACCTGGTTATCCTGTATGTGCTGTGAGTTTTACTATCCTTTATGATTCTTTAGGCCACTCAGTATCTCATTCTTCACCAAAGGCATATTTTGTATCCTGTATCAAGACTTCTGGGGAACACAGTAGTGAGAAAAGAAATCTCAGGGGCTACAGCTTTAACAGCTTTGGAGACACTATTTATTTTCATGTCCTGGGTAATTTAGGGCAAACAGTGTTTTCTCTAAGGAGTCTTCAAATTCATTTTGAAAAATTATTTGGATTTCTAGCTCTCCTGGATTGAAGTGTCATCTGATTTGACAGTGAAATATGGTAATAGTCGTCATCTCGCTTAATCTTTTGGCTACTTTCTTTGTGTTTGCCTAACCCAGTCTCCCAGCAACGCAGCTCAGTGAAGTAAGACATCTCTGGCCTTGCCTGTGAAGGTTCGAAGTTGGGGGTTGGGGTGGGTGGTTAGCTTTCAACAGTACTCCTTATAAATAAAAAAGAAACATTTCTTTCCCCCCCCCTTTTTTTTTTTCCATCTTAAAAAAAGATGATCCAGCCTATTTAAAAATGACTTCTTTTTTCTGTATTCTAAGTGCTCTGTTAGCATTGTCTTTATTAAAAAAGCAAAAACCCAACATTTGTCCCAATAACAAATATTTTTAACACAAAATTAATGTAGGTGGAATAAACACCAAGTGAACATTTTTCCAGGGTAAAACACCTTTAAAAATTTACATTAAAATGAACTAATTATTTTTTTTTTTTTTTTTATAAATCCTTTTGTCATTTCACATAAATCCTCTCCCTCCCCTCAGTCTCCCACCCCCAGCTGGTAGAAGCTACTGATAACGCCTTCTTTGGCCCTTTCCAGTTTGTCTGTTTGGAGATAGAGGTGTGCATGTCAAGATTTTCCATGCTCTCTCTTTGGATAAAACTCAAGTCCTAAAATTAGTTGTAAGACACAGATTTAAAGTTGAGTTTATTTGTAATGCCCGTGCTTGCAGAATATTTTATGTAACTAAGTATCAGTGTTTATTCCCTAGAATTACTTTTCCTTTCTTACTACAAACAAATTGAGGTTAAGGGGAAAGTTGAGATAAATAAATATGTGGTAATTAAAATGAGAAGCTGCTAAAATTAAACCAGTTGATCTGTTTTGGTTTTTTTCTTCTTTATGGATGATGATACTACTCTTCAATGAGCAACCAACTAATTTCTAACAAATAGTTCCTAGTGTACAGGCTTGCACTACAGTGCCTTGATTATAGGTGTATTGAAGAGGCTATTAAATAGAGGAGAAAGTGTCCCTTGACTTCCGAATCTTTATATGAGACCCTCAAGGCCAGATTCTTCCTACTTGCTTGTTAGGTACCAGTCTCCCAAGTCTGTGGGAAGAGAAAGAATAGGTTCATGAAACGAATACAACCCGTGAAAGATATACACCAGCCACAATCAGGAGGCCACGAGGGCTTTTGCTCACCCCAGTTCAGCGGTGTGGGTGGGTGCTGAGTCCTTGTAATGATGTTGCGTACTCAACAGATAATTTTTTCCACGGTGCTTTGCTTCTGTCTCAGAGGGTGGTTTACATTGTCTCAGCACAACCCGAGGAGTGCAGTTGCACAGCTTGTTACCCCTCTAGGGAGACTTTGGGAGTGAATCAGTCTCCCACCCTTATTGCAGGCAAGCAGATGGGACAGTGACCAATTCTGCTGGGAGCAGAATTGTTTGGTTACTTTGTTTGGTTTGCAGGGATGGAAGATGGCTTGTAGGTATCTCAAGTACATTTTGAAAAATCTCTTTATGGTTCTCCAAAGAAGACTTGAGACTGAATGAGGCTGCATAGTGCTCTCCAGCATGCAAGAGTGGGCTTGTGGACCATTGGTAGCATGCTTTTGTCCTAACAGATATAAGGAATGGGTTTTTACATACTAAAATCATTCCTTAACAGGCATATTCAATTAATGAAGTTCCTCGGGACAACAGAAGTGATTATAAATTATTATTTAGAAGGAGATTTTGGCAAGTTAGCTTTTGGCTTAGGTTTCTATCTCTGGCTTGCTTTTGATGATGAAGAACTGATGCACAGTGATGAGGAAAAAATTCTATAGATGTTAACCATGCTGCCTTTCAGTTGTTGAGCCACATAGATGTATAAAATGCCCTGGACTATTAAAATAACCCTGGGCTATTATAAATATATCCTAGAGTTTCATGTAATATGCACAGGACATCATGTAGTAGCATCTGTATTTAATCCATACCAACTGATGTTTGAAGCATTTGATTTTTATGGGTTTTTTTGGTGATAAATGTGGTAGAAAATAATTTTAGGGTAGAAATACTGGCTTTGAGGCATTACTTTGTGTAGCTGGCTTTAGACATTTGATTTGGGTTAGGCCACAAAAGCCACTCAATTTCTTACTATATGTATATTCAGAAAACTGCAAATCCTGGCTAGATTAATTCTGTTACTTAATTGCGTCTGAGAGTAAGAGACGAAATAATTTCATTGTCATTCTGGAAGGTGCATTCCAGGAATATGAGAATTAACATACTAGATGATACTCAGAATGGGGATTCAGTTTATCATAACTTCAGAGTGGGACTTGATGAGGATAAGATTAATAGCTGTTCAAAGTAGATTCCAGCTCAATTCAGTATAGACTCCACTGATTATTAACTAACTCTCCCTTAGCTACAACAGGAGTTTTGTCATCCAGAGCAACTAAAATGTAGACCCCTGGTTTTGACTTTCTGAATCAGATGCTGTATCAAGTACTTTTTGTTGTATGTGCATCTTCTGAAAGTGGTCGTCTTAGGGAGGAGGAAGCTGTAGTAGGCAGATCTGTTCTCCTGGAAAGCCTACTGTAATTCTTAGTAATTAGAAATTGGCTGGAAATGATTCTATATATTCCAGCCAGTAATGCTAATTACTAGGATTCCAGGTATGCTTGCAAAAATGTCTAATATTATAAATTTTTTGCTGATTTATTGGTTTTAGTGATGCTATAGACCATATAAACCATAGAATCTAATTAATTATTTTGTGGAAAAATGCTTCCTTGGAGAACTGTTAATGTACTGGGCTTTAATTAAGTATTCTTACCTAGTGCGTTGCGGCAAAGGCAGCAGAAACCTATCAACTGTTTGTTTTTTATTTTATATGTTTTATTGCCTCCTTTTGATTTGACTGTTTTCCAAGGACAAGGTAAATAATCTTTTTAAACATTTCTGTTTATATTTTTACATATTCTTGCTGTTCTTCTGACTATTATTCTGCTGCATCACCTTGTAAGTGAAGTGACCAGGTTGTCACTCAGGAAATGATGGATATTTGGGACTGTTTTCTAAATTAATGCTCATTTACATTCTTTATGGATCCCACATTTTCTCTGTTTTCTGCAGTAGCAACACATAATGCATTTTCTTCCCCTCTACAGTGATTTTTTTTTGAGTTGTTATTTGATTTGAAGATCTCTCTAATTCATAAATACTTCTGTTCCTCTGTGTTTTCTCTTTGGTGTGTATTTCTCTGTTTTTACTAACACTGGACATTTTCAGCTCACTGTGCTGTCTGTTTAATACATTGCTTGGCTTGCTATGAAGTGCCTTGGTGATCAAGGGGGAACTAAGTGATTTTGTGCTACTTGTAAATGTTCCCATATCAGTCCTTTACAATTTTCTTCCAGTTTAAGAATCGCATCACAAAATTTTGTAAGGGAATAATAAGGTACTTATTGTCTATTAGTCTTTTCCGATACTAAAAATTCCTATTATTCCTTCTTAATTTTTTAACGTCCCTTAGCTTTTTGTCTCATCACATGATTGGGACACAACAATAATTGGTCTTTTTGGTTCAATGACCAAACTAAAAATAATTATGGATCAACCCGATGTTTTAACTTTTTTGAACAGAGATACTTAACTTAGTTCAAATTAAAGGGATTAAATTTTGATTGAAAGTATTTTTTCATCTTATATAAACGAAAAACCAAAACATCCATTGCACTTTGCTAAAGTTAGTCCCTGAATGCAGTTTTGTTACAAAAAGTTAGGTTTTTTTCTCTGTTTACCACTTTTTTTAGTCAGACTTACCAGTTTGTTTCAACCTGAAAACAGAAGTCTCTGCTTAGTATATTTTGAAACAAAGTCGCCTATGATTTCCTTGATATTCTGTGAATTTGGATAGACATTGGAAAACTAAACACACATTTTCTGTTTTTCCATTGGCCTATTATCTTGAGATGCTTAGTTACTTTTTATAGGCTACTGAGGCCAAATACTATATTGGAGCAACTGTGTTTCAACTGTGGTTAAAATGTGTATTGTTTCCTTCCAGTCTATATTATTTTCTTCCAGAACTCCGATCACCCTATTTCCTATCCATATTTCTGAATGTAGTGTATCCTACTTTTTGGCTGGAGCTGTAAAGTTTACTGGAATATAATTTATGTGGAACCAGGTTAGAGGATAAACCAATTTGTTTCATCTCTGAATCCTCCTGTACAGATATTGTTTTTAATGGGAAGTTGCCCATTTGTACTGGAAACTCCTTTCTTGAAAATCATCAGAAATTCAAGTTAAATATTACTTGTAGGCCTGAAAATGTCTTGCTTTTTAGTAGTTTATTTCAGCCCTGCTGCTTCTGACATCAGTCAGCTCTCTGTTCATCATTGAGATTAGCTGCTTCTAATTGATTTTAGAAAATTAACTTCTAATAATTATGATGGGCTTTGAAAACAGAATGTGTTGCCAGACCTTTACAACATATTGGATAGGTAATGGGAATTTCTTAGACTTGGACATATTTTGCTTCTTTTCTTGCCACTCAGTTTTGGTTTTGTTTTTTTTTGAGTTGTTATTTGAGGCTTTTCTGCAGGGACAATGAGAATTTCAGGGAATGTGAAAACTGCTCAACCTTTCCCAAGCCACATCAAGAGGAAATGAGAAGAGCCTTTTTCCGAAGGAGTTTAAAACCTTTCATCTTTGGGTTTGGGCACTCCAGTCTTCTGTCTTTCCAAATATCAGAGACAAAGAGAGATGATCCCAAAGTTCGGAATAATTACCCTAATATTGGGTTTTTAATCTAGAATCAATTCAGTTTTATTACTCTTTCTTGATTTGCCCAGCGTTCAGGATCTTGAGCATTATTTAAGTGCAGAAAAAGCTTAGGGACGCCAGTGGAGGTATTTCTCTGTTGCTGTCCTGCTTGTTTACAAAATCCAATTTATTGCAGTTTGATTTCAGTGGACACCAGGAAATGGTTTCCGTGCTCATAGCCTCAAGCCTCTTTCAGACACTTCAGCCTGTTTTTTCCAAGCACCACTCACCTAAAGGTTGTACTGACCTTTTCTGGGCTTTCTGCTGCTTCTCTTCCACTGTCTTTCTTATTTTTGTAGTTTGGTGAAATCATCTTGCTAATTCTGTGCTGGGAGGCTCCTGACATCAAATAGTCAGCAACCACCTTCAAGGTTTTGTCTAGTTCGAGGCTTGAGGTGATTTCCTCTGGTTTCAGCTATTGCTAAGCAAACTTTTTTCACTGCCTTGTTCTTAGCCTAGATGATTAAACTTTCCATTCTGCTCTGTAGGAATACTCTGGAGCACATCCATCTGCAATTTTATTTCTTTGTGAAAAATGTATTTTGAGTAAATTTCTACATGCAGTCTCTGCTGATGTTCCCTTGAAGGGATATGCTCTTGCTTGACTTCCCCCTTTAATAAAGTACAAGAACACCAAAGGAATGGCTTTCTGCTTGGAAAAGTGTTTCTGTTTCTTGATAAACTTACATAAACCACCAATTTCAATTACACATTACATGTCTTTAACTGAATGCAGTCCTTTGTGAAGACTTGCTTGAACCTCAGCTATTGGTATATCTTAACTCAAATGCATACTAATATTATAATAATAATAGCAATAGTGATCCAGATATGGTTTAGGAGTGTATGTTAATATTACAAAATTCTTTGTGTGAAGGCAAACTAAAGAAATATCAGTGAAGTGCTATATACCGTGTATGGTGCTGTCCTTAGGATTCCTCTCAGCATACTTTACATCAGATTTATCCTTCAGCTGTGCAATAATTTCCTGGGTTTGGGTACACTTTGAAATATCCTTTGCTTTCCAGTTGAGTGTGAACATGGTTAATGGTACATATTGATGATGGTTAGAGTTCAGAAACATTGGCAAATGCCTTTACTTAAAGTGTATCCCTCTGAGAGCCAAATCATCCACCTCAACACACCGTATTTCAAATTTTCCCCTTGGTGTTATCAGAAGGGTCAGTGCGTGGCACTGGTTCAAGGTGGGGAAATGCCTTGTCCAGATATTCCCCATGCCCCATTTGCAGGGCTGTTGGCAAAGGTCTGACAGAGGCCCTGGAGTAACATCCTTGAAGATCTCAGGGCCTCAATACCATCTCCAGGAGGCAGAATATGGCTGGAAATAGTTCAAGTTCCTGAGCTGGCCTCACCAGCGTGACTCAGCTTTGCAGGGGTCACTAACTCCTGAGATGGATTTAGTTTTTCCCTGGTTGTGAACTATCTGCTGTTTCATACAGATGCTGATGAGCCTCTAAATGATGGAGGCTTTTTAATGCTCCCAGCCCGAGCAATACCCAAACCACAGAAACAGAAGGGAAGTGCTTTGTATTCCATTTTGTTCAATTTTCCACTCAGGTTTGGTTGGTTGTTTTTTTTTTTTCCCTCTAATATTCGGAGCATAGGAACAAAACAAAAACTGAAATAGCAAATTAATATGCTGCAGGAAAAAAAAAAAAAGTTGGAGAGACAAAAGCAATTAGTGTGCACTTGTGATGCACTTAGGTTTTTTTTCCTCCATTTAGCATTTGCTCATTTTCCCCCACCCTCTGACAGTGACAAAAAAAAAATAAATGTAATGAAGCTGAGAGCTCTTTGGGTAGCTTTGGGTGTGACTTTCAAGTTTTAAGCTCCTTATCTCTGACTTGATGCACTGTCTCCCTAGAGCGTCTGAAGATGTTGAAGCTTTAAGTTTTATTATGAAAAAACAATAAAGCCTTTCAGCTCTGAGGCTAAAATCCATAGATAACCCACTTGGGATTGAGCTATTACAAGAAAGCTGAACGTTTTTCAGAAGAGGAAAAAGAAAGGAGATGCTTAAAAATGTGACCTTTCTGGGCTATACTGTACATTTGGATTCTAGTTATGTTTACCTGGAGCTTTTTTTCACACAAATTTCAAGCTTAAGCAGAAACATTTTGAAAACAATTAACAGAAAATGTCTCTATTTCTTCCTTCAGGTTTTTTATTTTTAATTTGTAAAACACACTAGGAGGATTTGCATAGAAGTAAATGCATTAAAAGTACCTTTTGTTTCCTTGTCTGAGCTCACTGGTGAAGCAGTTGGGGTATTTGGAAGACGGGCACCGGTCTATGAATTACTGCAAGAGGATTGCTAGATTTTGTTTGTTTCTGCCATTTTAAATGTTCCTGTTCTCTGATGATTCTTTATCTTCTTGCTTTAAAAGTGGTTAAAATACCTGAAGAACCTTAAAAGTTATCCCTCAGTGCAGTTCCTGTATACTAAATAATTTTATAAACAAAGCCATTGGTGTAAACGTTGAATAAATTTCCTGCTTCTAGTGAACAAGGATCCCTGGCTTCAAGCAGCTGGGTCATGTTTAAACAGGCATCTGTTATTACAGATGAAAGAAATAGTCACTTGCTGTTTTATTTTGTATAACTATGCACCTAATGCCTTTAAATATATAACTAAATATTTTCCTTTAAGTACAGAAACCGTCCTGTCTGATAGACATGTAATGAGCTGGTGAAGCTGGGGCTAAGGGGTTAGCAGTGCAAAGCAATGTGCTTGACAAATCTTCATGTAAGGACTTTAAAGAAACGTGGAGGCCTTGAACTATATATAGCAGTTTCCAGTTTACATTTACAAGAATGGTTTATTGGTGTTGCTATATTTAAATACTGATTTAAGATAAATTTCTAATTCTTTGGTCCAAATTCATGAAACTTTCCTATCCTGCTTCTTGTAACTGTCTCATTATAAAGTTATACTTGAAGGAATAATATTTTTCTGTTAGCAGTTGGTTGATGTAGGATACATGAGGTCAGATTTGGGGAACTGCAGATTTCTGACAAAGTGACCTTTGCTGGATACTTTTTGCATCTGTTTTACAGTTTGAGGCTATACGTGTTTACATGTACATGTGTACATGTACTACTTGATTTACCTGGATGATGTTTTCACAGAATCACAGTGTGATTTGGAGATCAGAAGGGACCTTTGAAGGTCCTCTGCTCCCATCTTCTTGCTGAAGCAGGGCCACCTAAAGCAAGCTGTCCAGAACCGTGTCCAGACAGCTTTTCAGTATCTCCAAAGATGGAGACTCCACAACTGCTTTGAGCAACCTGTGCCAGTGCTTAGTCACCTTCACAGTAAAACAGTGTTTTCTGATGTTCACAAAGAGCCTTCTGTGTTTCACTTTGTGCCCGTTGGCTCTTAGCTTGTCACTAGGCATCACTGAAAAGAACCCAGCTCCATTCTCTTTGCACCCTCCCTTCAGGTATTTACATACATAAATAAGGATACCCCTGAGCCTTCTTTTCTCCAGGCAAAACAGTTCCGGTTCTCTCAGTGTCTCCTCTTATGTCAGATACTCCAGTCCCTTCATCATCCTTGTGGCCCTTCCCTGGACTGTATCCAGTATGTCCATGCCTCTTGTATCAGCGAGCTCAGAACTGGACACAGTACTTCAGGTGTTGCCTCACCTGTGCTGAGCAAAGGGGCAGGATCACCTCCCTTGACCTGTTGGCAACACTCCTAATGCAGCCCAGGATACTATTTGCCTTCTTTGCTGCAGGTGCCCATGGCTGGCTCATATTCAATTTGTTGCTCACCAGGACCCCAGGTCCTTTTCTTTTAAGCTGCTGGGTGGCCCCCAAGCATGCACTGATGCCTGGGGTTGTTCCTCCCCAGGTGCAGAAATTCAGACTTCTTGTTTAACTTCATGAGGTTCTTGTCAGCCTGTTTCTCCAGCATGTCAAGGTCCCTTTGGATGGCAGCTTGAGCCTCTTGGTGTACCATCTATTCTTCCCGGTTTTCTGTCATCAGACCTTGGAGCTACACTGCTAATTACTGGCCTCCAACTAGACTTTGTGCCATTGATCACCACCCTCTGGGCCCAGCCATTCAGACAGTTTTCAGTCTGTCTCACTGTCTGCTCATCCAGCCCATACTTCATCAGCTTCTCTATGGGGATCTTGAGTGATAATGCTGAAAGACTTACTGAAGGCAAGGTGGACGATACCCACCTTTGTCTCTTCATCCACCAAACCAGTCATTTCATCATAGGTTACCATGTTGGTTGAGAATGTCTTCCCCTTGGTGAATCCATGATGACTACTTCCATTCACTTTCTTGTCCTTCATGTGCATGTCCTTCATGTCCATGATGTATCCTGGGAGATGATCCTTCATTTTGCCAGGTGTGGTATGTAAGGCAAGACCACCTAAATTTACCCCCTCTTGGATTCTACTGCAGAGTGAAGTGAGATTAGACCTTATACCTATTTCTTTGATGTAACCACTTTTCTCCTGCCTTTTAGTAAAGCCCACTTGCTTGGTGTACTGGTGCAAGAGATGCTGTATGGAACTAATCCTTACCTTTCCCCTCCTAAGAGTTTCTACTGTGGGGGCCAAAACCACACATTACTTCATTACTTGTGAGCTTGGCAACAGTGAAATAGGAGAAGGCCAGCAAAAAGAGGGAAGCAACATTTTAGTGGAGTAGACAGAGCTAATTGTTCTGATTATAAATTCTGTATTGTCCTCAGGAAAATATAATAGCCATTTATTACTTGCCTTGCTTTTAAATCCTCCGCTCCCTTTGTAATTTATAGTTCTGCCTGGCTCAGCTCATCTTGAAAAATAATAGTGACGATTCACTGTAAAGCACCGACTACACCTTTGATGGTGACAGTACTGTCATAATTTATTTAGTATCCTGAATCGAAGAAGTTAAAGTACCTTAGAAAGCTGCCCAACTGTTAGCAGAACTGTCATTTCTGCAGACAAGTTCTGCTCTGGGTGCATCGATGACCCCAGCAATCTACTCCCACCACTGTGATGGAGATGCAGTCATGCGTCACATTTGTATGGACCCATGTGCACGAGGACAGAGGGATGGAGTGGCGGACAAAAAGCAAGGGAGGTATAACATGTTATCCTGGTCTTTGCCAGAACTCACTCGCCAGCACCTTGTAACACAGAGAACTTGCAAACCATTAAATCTCTTACATTCCTACCCCAGGCACCTAGTGTGGTCCCTAAGAAGAGTGGTGGAGGTGCTCTCTCTCTCATTATACCAACCTCTCTTCATTAGTTCCAGAAAGATATGTTAAAAATACCTGTTCAAAGAACAAGAAAACCATTTCCGCACCCATTTTGGATTCTGAGTGATGTGTCTACATTACTAAGTCAATTCAAGAGCGGCCGTACATAGTGCTATTAGTGTAATGCCTGATAATAGTTTAGAACAGCAGAAGGTGCCTTAATGCAAATATCATGTTGCAGGAAGCGGGGTGCTTTACAATAGCTGCTGTGTTGCTGCAGAGAGGTAGACCATTATTTTCTTGATTAGCAAATGTAGTGTCTGCATTTTGCTTTGAATCAATGAAGGCAACCAGAAATGTAACCACCAATTTGGGGAACTGTACTTTCCTATGTATATACTGATATGATAAAATAAGTTAAAAATTAGGCAATAGGCTTTAACTGAACTCTCCGTGATTTTATTTTACAGATTGTAAGTCTAAACCCATTGGGTTGAAGGCATATAGAATGTTCTTGGTAAAGTTAGCCCCTTTGAAAGCACAAGGTGCTTTAAAACTTACGCTGAAATTGATGGCAATTTTGTTCCTAGTACAGGCCCTCTGAAAGAAAAGTTGCAATAATGGCCCAAAACCTGACTGTGTAATTTCATCAAAGTAATTTCCAAATGTATGTGCACATATATATGAGTATGTATATGTTTTTAGAAGCCAAATTATTCCAGTGTCAACAAGGGTGAAACTCTTAATTTATGGCAAGACCTATGTGGTGGCAGACTGAACAATGTCCTCTTGTTCTCTCCTTCGTTACCCACTGCTGTGGTTTCAGCCAAATTTACCAAAACCAGACTGACAGATGGCCTTTCCTCCCCGAAAAAGAAAGGAGAGGAAGAGGATAAGAGGTCGTTGGAACACCTTTGCTACAAGGACAGGCTGAGGGAGCTGGGGTTCAGCCTGCAGAAGAGGAGGCTCTGGGGAGACTTAATAGCAACCTTCCAGTACATGAAGGGGGCCTACAGGAAGCCTGGGGCGAGTCTGTTTGCAAAGGCCTGCGGTGACAGGACGAGGGGCAATGGGTTTAAACTGAAGAAAAGCAGATTTAGACTGGGTATTAGGAATAGGTTCTTTACTCTGAGGGTGGTGGAACACTGGAACAGGTGGTTGAGGCCCCTTCCCTGGAGATGTTGAAGGTGAGGCTCGACAAGGCCCTGGGCAACCTCGTCTAGTTGGGGGTGTCCCTGCTGACTGCAGGGAGGTCAGACTAGATGACCCTAGATGTCCCTTCCAGCCTGGACCATTCTATGATTCTTTGATAAGGAGATTTATGAGTTTAAAATGAACTACTTTAATGAAGAAAAAACCTGAAATTAAAATAAGAAGAAAATAGTGAAATAGATACAATATATATGAAACTGTATCAAGCTCCCAGGATGATGATCATGTCACCAGCACATCGGGAAAAGTCCCAGACTGGACTCAGTGATTGACAGGAGCTGGATTCCAGATCTGGAGTTAGGAATGCTTGGATCGGCGTCAAAGGGAGATGAACAGACAGGGTCCTCCTCAGATGTCAGTCGTTGAAGAAAAAGACCCTTTGATCCCTCAGCTTTTATACCGAGCATAATGCGGATGGGATGGAATACCCCAGTTAGTCAATTTTGGGTCACCTGTCCTGTCCATTCCTCCCGACAGGTGTGACCCCTCTACGCCTTTCTGCTTCTGACCCTCCAATGGGGCAAATAACAAAATTACCTGACCTTGGTTGTTCTAGCAATAAGTATAAGCAAGGGCCTCTCTGCACACCATTCCTTGGTATAACCAGGTCTTATCACTGTGAGCGTGAACAGTTTCTGAACAATATGCTGTTAATTTCAGAGTTTAGTTAGTTAGAAGAGGCCCAGCTAAAAAAGTAAAATTACTGAACAGAAAATTGGTTCTGTTTTGCCTCAAACCAGAATACCCACTCAAAAAACCACCTATTTTTCCGAACAGAACAGGAGCATTATTGCAGTAAGTGGGGCATTTTTCTTCTTATCCATACATTTTTTTATTCCCTATGATGCTTTAGGAGACTTTTGCTGTTTGCCTTCAACATTTAGGACTGTATGTGCTCGCTCTTTACCTATGCCTACTGCGTTAAAAACATTTTTTTATTTGCACTACTTCAATTTCATTGCTTTCCAGTATACTGCAGTATCTGGCTTTGATAATCTGTCTCTTCCAAAATCAGCAATGACTTCTTCTTGGCTACTTGACAGTGGTGAAAATTGTCGAAGTAACTTAATCTTCTAAATTAAATCTGCTTCATTTATTTATTTTTAAGGCATTTTGTCTGTCTTCATTCTTCTTGATTTGTCTCCTGCTTTGTCAGTGTGTGAACCATTAGCACCTGAGTTCCTCCAAGATTTAAGAGTTCCCTCATTCTTCCATTGGTCCCTGTGACACCTCTTTTGTCATTGTGTTATATGATTTCTTCTTGTCAGCTGGGAGTTCTGCATGTCCAGAGTGATAGATAAATAATAACCTTTGGGGCAGTGAGCATTGATTTAGAGAAGGTAATACATAATAGAAGAAAAAATATTGACTTTGGTTGGTAGAAGAAAAGATACAATGCTTTCTATATGACTACATGCAAAGAGACATGATTACTAGTAAAATCCAAATTTACATGTCTGGAAAATGTTTTTTTTTGACAATTAAATCCATTTTAATGTTGATTACGTCTGCATACAGGTTCCATTTCCTTTAATGAATGCACTCTAAACATCTCACTTAAGTTACTGAATCATAACTTTCTGTAAGCATCTATGAGAAAGCATGCCTTCTGTGTAAATAAGAAGATATAAGAAGTAATTCTCAATTTAGGGCAGGCAAGAACAGCTATACTGAGTTAGCCTAAAGCTCATAAAGCCATACTGAATCCAAGCAGTACAGTAGCAGCAGCAGTTACTCAAGAAAGGAGTAGAAGCAGCAGAGCATGGACAGTGAGTCTTCCTCTTGTTCACTCCGTGTTGGATTTTGAGGACTTGCTAAGCTGAAGGTTTTGGATATTGTGTTTTATAGCACATGATGCATCTATTCGTAATGAATTTGTCAAGTACCTTTTTTGACATTTATACTTCTGGTCTGCTCAACAACCTTTGGGAATACTTTTCAAATCTAAATAATGCATTACATTTAGAGAAAAACACTTCTGGTTTTCTAATCATTTCCTTGGTTCCCTGAGTCCTAATGTTAGGTGAAATATCTAATAAATAACAACACTATATCTTCCCCATGCTTTTGTAGGCTGAAATAGGTGAGAATCTAAACAGACTGCTTTGTTTTTTACTTTTTTTTAAAAAAGAAAAATTCCAATTTCCATATTTTTGCATATAATGCATTTTTCTTTTTTCATGTTATCACCCACCTTCTTGAAGTTTGTTGTTAAAAATATGTAAATCAAAAAGAATATGTAGTTTAATCATCATGTTATAGATGCTGTATTTACAAATACGTACGTCTTCTGACTTTCTGCTTTATAGCAGTAATGGTAGTAGATCCTCCATTGAAGTGATCATCAGTATATAATTTAATTTTTAGAGTGTTGAAATGCTCTGAACTTTAAAGTTTATTATTTTTTGGATGTGTGTTGAAGCTGAGATATAGGAATTTCTGGTACGTTTATGTGCATTAGTTAGCAATGTTTGGTGACATGATTTGGTTGCCGATACAAGGGTGTGTAGTACCTTTTGAGATGGCCTTTGGTTGTCCCACCTGGCTTATTTGTAGCTGCTGTTCTGGGAGTTATGGTCCTCTCTCATATTTCCCTACTCTGTGCTGATGCTCTGGGAACCAAAGAGCATCTTCACTGGGACTAGATAGCTATCTGAACTAAAGCCTTGACTTTGGGAGGGGAGGAGGACATGCAGGGGGTTGTGGTTGCTATGATCAGTATTAAAGACATGAGTAATATAAATAAATATTACTTGAAAAGCTCATCAGGAGACTTCAGCAATAAATGCAGCTGTTGTTGCTTAATGGCATCTCACAACATCTGCTGACAGGTTAACATCCGTAGTGAGGCAAAAGGGTGAACACAAAGTGAAGAGTTTTAGGGAGACTAGTCCTTACTTAATCCGTAGATAATATGCTATATAATAAGAAATCATCTGGTGGGTGTGTTTGCCCAAATAAGATTTCTGAGTCCACTGAAACCTGGAAATTCCAGCAGAATGCTGATTGTTGTTGGAGCCAGGGTTATATTATGATTTAATGGCTTTTCTGGGCTTCATTTGATGACCTGGCCTAGAAAAACATTTTGAAGTAATAAAGCGTCTGTTTGGCTCCAAACTAATGAGAGAAGCATTGCTCTTTGCATTAACTGTTCTTTAGGAAGAGCCGCGGAGACCTACTAATAAACCTTATTAAAAAGCTTAAGAAAGATTGAAGGAAATAGAAAACAGAGAAACTATTCCATTCCATGTGAAGTGAATACATAAAAAAAAAAATTGAAAAAAANAAAAAAAAGGCAACAAGCCCATGGGGCTTTTTTGCCCTCCCTCCATGTGACTTGCAGCTTGCTGCACTTCAGTTACGTTGCCTCTGAGATATGTTAAAGTGCAGCTCAGTTTAATGAAGAGGTGGACAGGACAAATCAAGGCTAGAGACTATTTACGGCAGAGAGTGGGTAAGTGAATGCAGCTGTAGATAAGTGTTCACTTAATATGGGGCAAATCTTCCAGTGTCTAGCTTGTAGCATTTAAAACAATACTCAGAGCTTGCATTTTTTGGTGGTCCTTTCCTTGTTTCACTGAAGTAATTTGCAAGTGTGGGTGGTGCAGACTATGCGATAGATGTATGCATGAGCCTGATAAAGGATTTAATTTTATTTTTCAGACTTTCTGCAACAGAACAAGTAACTTTCCTTTAATTTCATGTACTTATTTTGTTTTAAATTCTTTGCTCTGTAACTGCTTCGCCTATTTTAGTGCAGTGCTCAAAATAATTTCAGTGGGAGTTAGCTGATATTTTCTGGTGCCTTCCTGTTATTTTAATTATTTTTCTGCTGTTGAGGGAGGGGGCAAAACAACTTATACTCTGAACCTCCTAGATACGGCATTTTTAGATTTCTAGAATCCAACACCAAACCACTGAAAACTCCCCAGCATCAATTTGTTCCAGGAATTCGTTCAACTGTCCTAGTAGGATATAATTGCAACTGTTTGCTTTTGTTCTTTGTGTCTTTTTGTAAAGATCTGTATGTGTTCTTATGCTGAGTTTTATGTAGAAAGTTATGATTTAAATTCATGTATGTTTAAATTTGTGTGAATTTAATGCCAATACAAAAGATGGAAAAATACGATGAAAGCTTTTGTTGTTGTTTAAGACTATCAGGCTTTTGCTTTTGATATGTTTCTGTCTCTAGTAATTGGAATGGACCGTGCAGTTGCTCTAATGCTGTTATGAAATAGGATTGCAATCATTGTCAATTAGTAATTTCCAGAACGGCTGTTTTAGCAGTTTCAGCGCCTGGCATTTGAGCATTTAAATCTCAGTGCACAGACAAGGAGATGGGAAGGAAGAATGATCAATACAGATTCTAAAGACCTATACTGAAACCTGATTCGAATTTTGGGAACTGAAAAAGGAAAATCAAACTCCTTTGTTGCTGGTAGTGTATTAAAGTAAATATTTTTAAGCATTTCATATCTTGTGACCTAGGGCACGTCTTCCTTTTGCATTGTCTTGCAGGAAAGAGAATGTTAAATATTATACTCTCATCACGGTTTTTACTATTTAGATTAACCAAAATGTTTTATCTTTTTCAGATAATCACTCCATTTAGGAGGCTAATACTGTGTGCTGAGAACAGAAAAGAAATGGAGGATTGGATAAGCTCTCTGAAGTCCGTTCAGTCCAGAGAACACTATGAGGTAAGTTGACATCCCTCTTGGTGCAACCTGTTCTAGCTCAACAGGTCAAGCTACAGGACACAGAACCAAAGAATTCACCCTCCTTAGTGTGAAAAGTGTGTCTAATGTCAGAGTGAAGATTTATGTTAAGACCTTTACCAAAATGAGAACTTATTATCACACTTTTGTTTAGAACTTTGGAGGGAAAGCAGGCTAAATACTCTTTGGAAAATACTTTTGATGAACATTGCACTGTTGTCCCCTCTGATACGGGACCGTAGGTAATTTCAGTCACCGTAGCTGTGTTCTGTACTTGCAAATTTGTCTTAACTTCTCCTTTACTAGACCGCACAGTTTAATGTGGAACATTTCTCAGGGATGCATAACTGGTACGCCTGCTCCCATGCCCGACCTACCTTCTGTAACGTGTGTAGAGAGAGCCTCTCTGGAGTCACTTCTCACGGCCTGTCTTGTGAAGGTAAAATAAACTCTTTCTTCCCCCTCTTTATGATGTAGACAGGTGGCTAAAAGTTTAAGACGAGTAATGATTCTGAAAATAATGAGTAAGAGAAAAGCCCGAAGGGAGACATCTATTCACTAGAATGACTTTGTTTTGGGCAGAGGGACTGCTAACGGTCTGGCTCACTTTCTTCATGGTCCAGGTGCCTTTTTCTAACTCTATCTCAATAAAACAGTTCCTTCTGCTGCAGTGGCCAGTTTGGAATGTCCTGGGTGGACAGGTTGCAAGAAAAGATAGGATATATTTGGTTTTCCCATCCAAAAATGTGAAACAATACAGTCTTACTGGTTTGCAGAATTGGCATATCTTAGGGAAAAAACAAACCATAATGGTAGTTTCTGCCCAAAATCTGTAAGAATTCTTAACACTGTGTTCAGCACTATGATCTTTTCCCCTCTGATTCTTGTTTGCTCTCTTGATGCTGCTTGATCCTGCTGTAAAGGCAGAACAGATGAGGACTGATATATCGGTTTAAAAATACTCTCATGCAGTGAGGGGGTAGAGATGTAGATGCCTTTGCGCTTTGATGGTTCAACAGATGAAATTGAGCACAAAGGAAAAGGAGGTGTGGCTTATCCAGAGAAATGGTATTTTGCTAACAAGTTTTTATAATAAATCTGAAATTACTTACTTTATCCTGCAGGTTCTATGAAAAAGCAATAGCAAGTCTGTCTGTGTTAGGATCCAGCATAAAATAAGGCATTCACGTGACCTTATGATACATATGAAATGTAGAGATATTGAAATGTAGAGATATTTAATTGCTAAAATAGCTAACTGTCCAGAAAAGAGTCACAGTTCCATCATTCAAAACTTCTTTTCTTTTTTTTTTTTTTTTTGGATGTGTGTTACTCAATTGCTAATGCTTTTCTGTTATTGATGTTGTTATAATACTTGAGCTCTGAGCATAATAATGTGTATTAAGGAAATCTTACGAAGGAAACATTAACAAAGGAAACATTAACCCACTGTCCTGAATCGTCCATGCTTTTAATGTCACTAATGGTGTAGTTGCCAAGGAACGGGATGAACCTGCTTCATAGAAATTAGAAGTAGCATAGTTACTTCCAGCTACTCTGGTGTATGTTTTCCACTGCATGTAAGTCACTTGGATAGTTTTAAGGCAAATAGCATATTTTCAATGCCTGATATTCGCAGATGGAAGCGTCATGTGCTGAACGAAAATGCAGTTGTATTGCCTCCGTGTACAAATACAGTTATAGCTGCTCAGGCAAAGGAAAGGAAAGACTTCTTTCCTTTCATAAAGAATTTATCCTTTCATAAGTTAATCATAGCTTTATTCTTGTAAAGTTATCAATGTTAATAGTTGTAGTTCATAATTTTCTGTTTTTTCATCATGTTATTTTGCTTCTAAGCACAGCTTCAATTTCTAAGGTGTTAGCGTTAACTTTACATTAAGGAAGCTTCCTTAATTTCCAGATTTGGGCTTTGTCATGTTTCTGCATGATTTACAGCAAACTAATGCTACGTGCATCTGATGCCAGTTGATCTTTCAGCAGTTTTTACGAATGGCTTGTGAAGGTAGTTTGGATTTACTTTCACTGGTCCACAGTTTCAGAAACGTGTATGACTTGGGTTCGTTTTTATGTAGATACTATGATATTCTTTTATGTATTATTAAGTTTACCTCCTCTTACTTCTTAGCTACTAGTTTATTTATTTTTTCTAAGTATTTTTTAAAATAAAGGGAAAGCTTTGATGATGCATCTAATATAAATTATTTGACGGCTGCCCTTTACTGCAATACTCGTATTTTGTCCCTGATTCTGTATACCCCTGTGATAATCATCCTTCACTTCTTCATTGACGAAGTGTATTTTGGTTTGATGCTACTTCTTTCTCTGAAATTCTAAAGTGATTGAGTTGATATTTACTTGCTTCTGCCATGTGCACTTCTAATGCCTTTCACTGTCTATTTTTTGACTTACCCTATATTAGCAATGTACACTGTTTGAGGAGATGATGGAGGAAATATGGAGTCTTAAGATTCCCCAGGCATGTTCTGTGCTACTTTTTCTCATTATGTCTTTAAAAAAACTGTTTAAATATTCATGCCTGGCATTTGAAACCTCCAGCACTGCTTTACGCTGGGAATCCATTTATGTGTATACTAAATTCAATTATTTGTGTGGTCATTGATCCCAGGCTTCTCTATTATGTCTTGTATTGAGAAGCAGGAGAGGCTTCTTCCCAGGAGATATTGGAGCTCTTCCTCCTCTCAGTGGTTTGGATTCCTGGTACACCAAGTTATCTTGAAAGCAGCTTAGAGTCTTTGTGCTCTTTGCGGTCTGATTCTTGACTGTTAAGGTAAAAATAAAGATAAATCCCATTGCTGATATTTTGCAGCTTACCATACTTTAGAAGATCAGTCCTGTAATATGTTTTTCTCTCAGACCTGCTGTTCTCCAGCAGTGTTGCACAACTGTTTTTTTCAAGTTGACCATATGACAAACCTCATTTCTTTCAGAGATAAGGTGGCTGCCTTCTTGTTTCAGGGCACCTTCCCTCCCAGTAGCCTTCGGCAATGGTTGGCCAAATTAATTGCAGGCCACCCTAAAGTTACTCCTGTTTAGGAAAAGAGGGCTTGTTAATATCTTTGCTAGGGAAAAGACTGAAGTGTTTAGAAGTCAAAGAATCAATATGTGTATCAAACTGAAGATGCAAATTTATATCAAACCAGGCTTCACTCTTTTTACTGCTCAAAAAAACTTTTGAAAAATGTAATCACACTCTCCTTTGAGATGCAATGCTATTCCTCCCACTAGTTCCTTCTTTTGTATGTTCTCAAAATGTAATCTCCTTTTCGAATGTTGTCTGTGTGTTGTGTTGCTCCAGCTAGCTCTAAAGGACTGATCTCCACAACATTCATCCACAGTCTTTAGTAGGAGAGAGAAATTATATTTTTTTTGCCTTGCTTTGGAAATTACTCCAAACTATCTGAACCAAGTAAGAATTTTGTTCTTTATGCTCCGTAAAGGTTTCTCTTATTCAGAGTTTAGCTGTGCTGTTTGCTCAGGAGTCTAAGCCTAAGAATATCTCAGGTAAACACAGGGATATGTGGGATGTTTAAGCAAAGAAATCTAAAGAACTATAGATCATTATCTGCAGAAACTCTTTCAAAGCTCTCTAACCTCAATTGCTCTGTATTAATACCGCATTTTTATCCAAGTTATTGCCATTGGAATACTGCCTTTATTATTATTCTCAGAGATGTATTTCCTTATGTAGTGTTTTCCTTATCATGACGGAATCCTGATTCTTGAATATCAAATGTATCTAATAAGCTGGAGATGGTGGTTTAAATGAGATGCTTTCTCCTTTGATCAACTGCACAACCAAACAGTACTGAAAGTATTGAAAAGTATTCAAAAGTATTGAAAGAACACTTGAGGGTGGTGAAGTCAAATAATAAGAAAATATTGGATTAAATTTCCTCTCCAAATGCACTTTGTGCACTTGGTCTTTTTTCATTATGATTGGTGGGATTTTTTTGCCAACAAACCCCTGTTCTTCCTGCCCACATAAAGTGTACATAGAGTATGCATTACTTGGATAGTTGTTGTCTCCAGGATTTTTGCCACCTTTTCTGCACAGGCTGAAGAGTGAACAGTGAATGGGGTAGACGGGATGTTCATTGTTAAGAATTAAGAAGTAATAAGAAACTGTGTTCTGTGACTTTGGATCACACTGTGCCCCTCTGCAATCACTTAAATAAGACTGTTGATCAAATCAGTAATTGTGTGTTGTTTATAACTTGGGACCTGTATCACAGAAATGCTGAGTTTTCTGTAACTGTAAAAATCACTTGAAGCTGTTCTGGAGTCACTGATATTTTGAAGATACACAGCACTGGAGAAAAAAGGGTCTTAGTTGTAGTAGTACTGAGCATAATAGGAGTAGTAGTGATAATTATTATTATTATTGCTATTTTAAAAGGCCAGGAAGAAATTAATACTGTTGTTGAAAAAGCAACAGGCTGCCTATGCAGGTTGTGTAGTCCCCTTCTCTGGAGACCTTCAAGACCCTCCTGGATGCACTCCTGAGTAATGAGCTGTAGGCAATCCTGCTTTAGCAGGGGAGTTGGACTAGATGATCTCTGGAGGTCCCTTCCAACTCTGACAATTCCCTGACTAGATTTTGGTAAATAAAACAAATACATGTTGAAATTTATTATGAACCAGAGTCTGGCCCAGCTGCGTGCTTATCAAGAACTATGCATTGCATGCAGTCACCGAGAGTCGTATTCTCAAACTGTGTCTGATCACATAACTGAGGACTTTGCACCTGAATAGGGAAGCTGTATTGCAAACATGCGTCGCAAATTTAAGTTGCATGAGTAACTTTGTAGTACTTGACTTTGTAATATGAGTATTCTTTTAGCACTCTGTGATATTAAATTAAATTAGAGAGCTATTTATTTGGGTGAAAATGGGAAAAACTTCCAAGAAACTGCTGAATGTGATCCTTTATGACATAGACATAAGCTTCAAATTGGAGTGAAGTTAGGTTGCTCTTTTCATGTGCATCACTCCTCTTTCACTTTGGCTTGTCCATCCATCGTGTGATATTATTCTGTGAAAAAAGCCAGCAGATTTCTTGGAATACCTGAAGACAAATTCTTCCATCTTGACACCTTAAACTACCTATACCTATAGCTCAGGGATCTTCAGATCGATTGCAAAACTTTGGCGTTGGCCTTTGAAGTTGGAAAATAACAGACTGAGCCAGTTTTTCTGGCTCAGAATGCAGGAGAGAAAATTCATCATAAAATAGGTGTTAGAGTGGCAAGTTTAGGGGGAAGAAAAAAGAGTGTCTTGCTGATGTAGTTGAATTAGTTGATGGGTGTTAGAATGAAAGCCTTTGATACAGAAGTGGTCTATAACAAAGTTGTATATTTTCAGTGCAAGAGATCCTACGATAACATTCAGTAATGTTGACTTTTCTTCTTTATAGTTAATAATAACTCTAGATTTTATCACTGTGTCTGACAGCAGATGTTGGTCCCACTGTGACAACTGTTTGCTAATTAAGTAGTTCTCTTGCTTGGCTTTCTGAGAGACCTGCTTCATAAATCAGCTAGAAATATTTACACAGGAAATGAAAATTTAAAATGTAAAATTATGTTCTGTGAATATTCTAGATTAGGTTTGGGTAAATTTGTCTTTTTCTCATCTTTTAACTTTCATTGGTGAAGTAATAGCAATTGATGGCTATGTGCATGTTTTCAAAAGATTTCAGGTATTGGACTGATTCATGAATGGAATGCAAGGTCATCTGAGACAAAAGAAAATAATGTGTAGTGGTAACTAAGGTTGAGATTTGACTTAGTGTTTTCCTTTCTATACCCATCTCTTTTGTACTGCTATGTATTTCGCTTGAAAATTACATCTGGATCTTAAGGTCATTGGCTTTGGTAATGTTTCATGCTCAGAGTAACATCAAACTGTTGTTTGATGGTATTGGGATTGGAGGGAGGTCACCTACAGAGTCTAATCTGAGGTTAGGTGAATTATGTACTGTACCCACAAAGCAAACATCAGCTGTCTCTTGCTATCTGTGGTGTAGCTTGCTGCAGCTCTTCAGAATCCTGTGTTTGAATTTGTCCTTGCCTTGTTGAGAGAGAAGAGTTTGAACACGCAGCTTCGAGACCTTGCTGAACCAGAGCTCAACTGGATTTGGAAATACCCTTACTTTCCTGTGCTGTAGTCATTTGGGATTTCTTACTGCCTCTCATGCCTGAGTTGTATTTTGATCTGCATAACAAAGGCAAATGTGTCTCATTTATGAATATGAGGATGGCATATCTTCTCCAAAACATTCAAGTGGCAAAACTGCTCAAGGGCCATCAGTTTTGAAAGTACAGCCTTTATTTTTGTGCTTCTGTAAGAGCTGACTTCTTTAGATGGTTGGCAAACAGACAGTATGATGCCGAGATTTTTTTGAAAATGCGAGCCTACTCTGTTAGTTGAGTAATACGGGATATTTGAACAATTCAGGCCAATGAATGTTACTTTTGAAATACCAGGGGAATTACTGTAAAAACAACAAAATTCCTTTTTCTGGTTTCTTCTCTTTCCTTGAGCTAAGTACATACTTTCACACATCTCCCTGAATGGGAATGATTGCTCTCAAACTCAGATGTTGCTTACATAGTCTCAATTCACTTTTTAAATTGGTTTGGCAACGTATCAGTAGAATTAATATGAGAAATTTATGATTCACAAGACCTTTTGTACCATGGCTTAATGTTTTTTAATGGTGGACAAACAATGGGCCAAAGCTTTTAATAGTTTCCTGTCAAATATTTGTTTGAAAAGAGGCTACTACTTCTGGTCTGCTGGCTAGTTCTCATAAACCTTTAATGGTCTTTGCCAAAATAATTTGTATAATGCACTCTAAATAGAGTGATGTCATGCAGTTCCAGTAACAGAAATGCCCACAGTCCTATGCATCAGTCTTTTTGATATAATAAGATATCACTAACTAGTCATATTAATTGAGTTGAACAAAATACAAACAGTTATTAGATTGCCAGAATGTCTGCCTGCACTACACACTTGTGCTGAGTATTCAAATTAGTAGATTTTTTAATAATAATCCATTAAGAAGCCAGGCTCTTCCTCACTTAGTGTAACCTCTTGGAAAATACTGTAACCACCAGTATCCTGAATAAATATATCACCACCCAACCTTTTACGTTCTCGGCTCCTGGGAAAACAGGCACAGTATAGTGCCCAACAGGGAATCTTTTAGCAAAGAAACAGAGGTCCTGAAGCAAAATGCTTCTGTGAAACATTTTCCTACCACCTCCTGTAAAGCTGAGTTGTGTCACTAGGGGAATAGGAAAGGCAAAAACACAGTTAAAAATGTATTTGTACCATATTACCTTGCATTGCACCTGAAAAAAATGGGGACCGATGTGGATTTGAGGACACACTTAACATGAGCTACAACTGAACAGGTAAACCCAGTTTAGAGAATTAAAGCTGGAGTGATTACGAACTAAATTTTCTTTTGAACGGGTTGTGTCATGTGTGCAACAGTAAGTGAGATGTACTTGGCTGTTTTATGGAGTGTCTGTACTTAGCTTTTTAAAGGATATCTACCACTGAAGTACAACAAATAACACAGTATACATGTTTATGTGTGCTTTCTAGTGTGTAAGTTTAAAGCACATAAAAGATGTGCTGTCCGAGCAACAAATAACTGCAAATGGACTACGTTAGCCTCAATTGGAAAAGACATCATTGAAGATGAAGATGGTGTAAGTACAATTCATATTTACAGTATTTTCCAAAGCTGTTTCTTCTTTATGGGGACCAAAAAAAAAAAAAAAAAAGGCTAAGCATAGAAATATTGTCATGCAATCCCTTGTAGTTAATGGTAGGTGGCTACATTCCTCATCACTTTTCAAAGAGTAGCATGGTATTTGGAACAAAAGTTACATTCCTATCTCACAAGGCAAGTTTAGCACCTGTGGGTGCTAGATTACAGTTGTGTTACAAGATTTTAAAGGCCACATGCAGAGAAACTCTGAAGCTGGAGAATTGCTCCCAGAAGTTTCTACTGCTCTTAAGCAAAAGTAGTATTTTATACTGTTACCACGCTGTTTTGGCAATCTATTTTGTGCCCTGCTTGCCGATAATTATTCTCCCAGAAACCTGCTTGGAATTCACTGAGGTGTGGGGTTTTGGTTTTTTTTTTTGTACTAACGAGAGCAGGAATTTTAAAATGAGCAGGAGAAAAGACAAAAGCTTTTCAGAGGTTTATTGTGATAGCTGGATTGTTTTTACAAACATAACTATGTATGTGCCACTGGCTTGAAACTTCTTCCCCGGAGGTTAGTATTAGTAGTGAATTGCACACACACAGTGTCATTCCATCTGTACTTGGAGGTGCATGTGGTATTTAAGGGGTGGAGAGGGCACTGAGTAAAGCTTTGCACTGCATTTAGGGACTGCTTTATAGATCTGTCTCTTACCAGCCGTGGTGACCAAGGTGGTATGGAAAGCCACAGAGATATTCTGCTGGCCTGCCTATTCTTCTGAATTTTAGTTATTTTAATTGGTTTGTGTCATGTAGTCAATATTGAGGGAATGAGCACTTATTTGTGTTACAGACTCACTAGATTCAACTGCGCTGCTGTTTTGTGGGTAGTTGCTACCGTGGTACCATGAATAGCTGAATGAGCTGTGTCTCCCTTCTTCAGCTGTCACATTTTCTGCCTGGCAAGTGAAACACCACCCTAGTCCACCTTCATAGCTGTTGCTTGCCTTGCAAGTGTCAGTGCCATTTATCCTGGTCAACCCATACCTGCACCTTTGATGAAAAGGCAGAGCTATGGGAAATAGTTTAAATCCTCCTTTATTTGAGAGACAAGCCTCTAATTTCTGAATATTTAACTTTTGTGACTACTTCCTCACAGATAGCGATGCCTCACCAGTGGTTAGAGGGCAATCTGCCTGTCAGTGCCAAATGCGCAGTCTGCGACAAGACTTGTGGCAGTGTTTTACGCCTGCAAGATTGGAAGTGCCTTTGGTGTAAAGCTATGGTAGGTGCAATGAACCACATCCAAGTGTTTAGTATTTTTCCAGCTTTATTGCTTGCCATTATTTTTATTTTGTCATTTCATATCCGTGCTTCTGGATTAAGTAGGAGCAGGCAGCTTGTGCAGACTCAAGTCTCTCTAACGTTCACAATTTCTCTTGACTGTCCTACTTCAGTTAATTTTTAATACACCCACAGATGCAGCTTTTCTTTAATAGGTGTTATCATCCAATGTGTTTTCTCTGCCTTCCCCTAACTGATAACAGAAGGTCAGCTGCCTGTTCTGTATGCCTGATAATCATATGTTACTTTCTTGCCTCTTTTATCATTGATAATGCCAAAATAATATTTTAGTAATGTTAGTAGTGTTAGTATTTATTTTATTAATATTATTGTAGTAATTTTTTTTATTACTGCAAAACCTTGAAGTTCTCTTATGACACTCGGTAGGTTGCTGATTGAGATTCTATAACATTACTGCTGTTTCCCCCAAATACAGTTTTCTTTGAATGTTCTTAATTTGTCTAAAAAGATGGTTTTCATACCCTAGGCTATAGAAGTGGAAAGTCAGCAGGGTTTTTTATTGTTGAGGCTTTTGGCATATAGATGTTTGAGGCTCTGTGTGTAGGCAGTGGGATCTCCAGAGGTGATTTGAAATGTAGGTGAAGTGCAGTACCCTCTGTGTGTGCCGTTTTTTCCCAATAACTACAGAAGAGAAGTCTACAACACAAAAGTTTATGGGATCCACCTTTGATGGGTTGGTCTGGCTTGGTAGTTGTGCTGGCTTTAGCACAGATACATCTTCCAGAACATCCAAGTGGACCAGGGATGTACAGAGCAATTGCTTTGGTCACGCACAGAGTGCCTGCTTCCCCCAGCAGAGATGCTGGCTGCTGGGAACCTGGTCCTCCCTTGCTCATGGATGGAGGCAAGTGATTCCCTTGAACGGATCATTCGTATCTGCTATAGGGGTAGCTGAAGATGAATCACTCCAACCATATGTTTTATGGAATGAAAAATAACATTTTTTTGTTGAATGGGATTTTTTCCAGTCTTTTCCTTCTTTCAGCCCAGAAGGCCAATCACATCCTGGGTTGCATCAAAAGATGTGTTGCTAGCAGACCCAGAGAGGTGATTCTGCCACTTTGCTATGATGAGACCTCACCTGGAGTACTATGGGCAGGTCTGGAGCCCTCAATATAGGAAGGACATGGACCGATGGAGCAGATCTAGAGGAGGGCCACCTTTGGAGCATCTTTGCTACAAGGGCAGGCTGAGGGAGCTGGGGTTGTTCAGCCTGCAGAAGAGGAGGCTCCGGGGAGACCTAATAGCAATCTTCCAGTACCTGAAGGGAGACTACAGGAGGGCTGGGGAGGGTCTGTTTACAAAGGCCTGCAGTGACAGGACAAGGGACAATGGCTTCAAGCTGGAGAAGAGCAGATTTAGACTGGATATTAGGAATAGGCTTTTTACTCTGAGGGTGGTTGAACACTGGAACAGGTTGCCCAGGGAGGTGGTTGAGGCCCCTTCCCTGGCGATATTGAAGGTGAGGCTCAACAAGGCCCTGGGCAGCCTGGTCTAGTCGGGGGTGTCCCTGCTGACTGTGGGGAGATCAGACTAGCTGACCCTAGAGGTCCCTCCTGGTCTAGACCATTCTATGATTCCTCACTCTACACTTAAATGCTATATATTAGTCCATTTTTGTTACATAGATACTGTATCAGTTCCACTGTAGGGAAAATAATTATTTGTTTCTTTTGTAGGTTCACACTGCCTGTAAAGATCTGTATCCTCGTAAATGTCCACTTGGCCAATGTAAGGTATCGATCATACCTCCAACAGCACTAAACAGTATAGACTCTGATGGTACGTAGTATCGTAGTGTGTTCAGTGGTAGCTCTGGACTTGCAGTGCCTAGTGAGATCTGTATAATTAGACAAGGCTAAACAGGTGAATGTAGCCTTCAAATTTACAGTATAATATAATTTTCTGTGTAGCTTTTTAAGGGAGTATCTAACTGACACTATTCAAAACATGTTTTTGAAAGTGCCCCCCCCAGAAATTTTCTCCCATTTTATTTATGACCCTTTGAAAGTTTCCAAGTGAAGTTCTCAGATGGAGTGGGTTGATACCTGCATGGCATGTGTTGCACATTCTATAAGTTCTCAAATTCTAGCTGACTTTGCTTTATGCAGAGGTAAGCCCACTGAATGGCTCAGATCCAACAGCTACTTTTACTAGGGTAAAGAGAAGAATCACTTCCATAGCTTCTGTGCATTTCATTTAAATATCAGTAGTGCAAGAATCCTGCAACACACTGATAAAAAGCCCAGCAAATGTTCAATACGCTTTAATGGCTCAGGATAAAGATGTGGGAGCAGAGGGAGGCTCCACTTGAATAGGGACTGGATTTAGTAAGGAGTATCATGAGATCTAACTGCTTTAGTTTTATAGTTTGTGTTGATGGTAAATGTAGACCAACAACTTTAACACAGGTTAATGAATTTTATTGCATGAAGTTAGTAAAAGTGTTTGTTTATGCTGTATATATTCACTCTTTTCTATTTACTTGCTGTGTGGTGTCTCAGGCCAGAGTGTCATGCTGCTATTTATTATTCAGGTTGTTCCATATGTGAAATTATTTTGCTTGCCATGTAAATCAATCAATCAGACCTTATTTTAAATTATACATTATGATAATGTGGAATTAAATTAGCATCCTTTAATGTAATTTTTTTAATTTGTAGCTTTAGTAATATTTTTTAGGCGACTGAAAGCAACAGTGTCAAAACCTGTACCTGTGATGTCTGATTTTGCAGTGTTGCTGAAGAACCACTGCCTCCATGGACTGGCTGTGTTAGTGACAACAGTGTCCATTAGTAGTACTTGCTAAGGGCCTTAGAGAGTGTGCTGTAATCAGTTAAGACCTCTGTTGACTTTAATAAGCTTTGAATCACAGCTGAAGGTCTGTTGTTCAGGGATTCTATTACAATTAATAGTATAACCTCAGCCTGAGAAAAAAGTCTCCCATGTGAAGCCTCAGCTGGGTGCAACTGAGTACAGTAACTTTTAAAATCTGTGAGTATTCTTAGAAAGCTCATACAGATGTGGGTGATCCCGTTCAGCCCAGTAAGGTCAGATTAAAAACCAAACACTTGTAACTGAAATATATCTTTAATTATGAGATAACCCGTAAAGACAAGATTGGAGAAGTATTCTAGAAGGTTAATACATTTTTTTCACTGTGAAAAAAACACTAAAACTATTGTCTTCAGGATTTTACTAAATCTAGACACTGAAAATACTGGAAGGAAAAAAATGAACTGGTAAATCTTGAGGAACTATGTTTTCTTGAAGGGCTTATTCAGTTTAGTATTTACATTATGCAAGATAAAATGTACTCCTTTTGTCCTTCATCCCTTTCTTCCTCTTTCTCATGATTTCTTTTTGTGTTGTTCATATTAGAAAGCCTTATTTATTTCATTCTTTCTACCTATGTTCGCAGGTTTCTGGAAAGCCACATGCCCGCCATCCTGTGCCAGTCCTCTTTTAGTTTTTGTTAACTCAAAGAGTGGAGACAATCAGGGAGTAAAGTTTCTTCGTCGATTCAAACAGTCATTAAATCCAGCTCAGGTGTTCGATTTAATGAATGGAGGACCTCACTTAGGGTAATGACCTTGGAAATCTTGAGCAATCCTTTCCACAAGGGCATTTAGTGCAAAGTATAGTGTTGTATTGTCCCATCCTTGCTATAATTCTATCATCAGTATCTACTGTAACTGCCTACTTAAGATCTAATTGATAACAGAATTTCAGGATGAATTCTGTTGGGTGAAGGGATTGTAGGATAATATTTTCTTATTGGAAAAAAAAAAAACCCTCAGTTGGAAATTCAAACCCCGAAACCCATCAGCTCAAGTTTTTTGTGGCTTTTTGGGTAGCTTTGACTTCTGTTAACTGGTAAGGTTCAAACCCATTTACAAATGTTAAGATGCTTTCCTGAATCAGGGCCTTTTTGCACAGTTGCCTGGGTGCTTTTCTTCCATTTCATAAGCGTAATTCGGGTATTCCTGTGACTTTGTTGTGAATAGCTATGGAATAAAACTGTTGTCTAAATGTACTCTGTATCATTTTGAATTCTGAACACAAATGTCAGTGGGGCAGGCTGTAGAGGGTGATGGTCGAGTGCACTAACACTTTTGTCATTGGAAAACTACATTCAAAATATGGTTTTAGGCAGTATATGCAAATGACCAAGAAAATAAGCATCTCTCAAAATTTGGAGCAAGACCACAATTAAAACCATCAGGAATCCTACAAAATCTAGGGGTTGGTTTTTGGAAAGATAAGGGTGAAATTTGCACAGCGGTGGCCACAACCCAAGTATCTTTGCACATTTGTAAAGCTTAAATTCATGCACATTTTTCAATTGCTTAACTTAATTCCACTCAGATGTAGCTTTGTGCTTAAATGGCCTATTAATATCAGTTACAGCAACTAGAAGCACTAAGTTTTGCACAGATGCAGAATTATGCTTGCATGATAAAAATGTGGATGAAACAAATGCACAGAAATTCAGTTCAAGCAGTGGGCAAATAATATAAAAATAATGGAATACAGATGTAGATTTTTACAGTTAGTACTGTGTTTTGAACGTGTTATATTAACTCTTTAAGTTGTAATATTCCTAGGTTTATAACCCTGATTTAAATCGGAATTTAGTCAAAGTCCTTTTTGGCTAGCATATTTTACATGTATTTACAATGGCAGATAAAGGTAAAGAAAGTTCTTCTCAGCTGAAGAGACAATTTTTGAGAGAGGACAGTCCAAAAAAAAAAATATGTCTGTCTGTCTGGAAGTTCTCTTGCTTCATCTAATTGTACCTACCAGCAGCATGGTTCAGGAGCCTCATTTTGGGTTTTAGACAGAAATCGTAGGTCAGGTTGGTTGCTTTTAAATATTTTTCCCAGTTTCTAAAGAGAGGTCCTTAGCAGTTATTCTGTCAGGCTGATGTCTTTTTGTTTTTTCATTTTTTTTTTTTATTAGTTGATCTAAAAAGCAGAATTGCATTTTTTGAGATAGTGTATTTCTAGATGTTTTTCTCTCTGTTCTCAGGGAAGGAGGAATTGTTCTGGTATCAACATTTTTTTTCTTAAATATGTGCACCTTTTGTTTTGAATAGGTATCTGCTTATCATATACAAGTGACATTATTTTCTTTAGAAACATATAAATGCTTCAAAAATTTGTTATCATAACATGTTGCTTTTTAGAAATAGTTCTGAGATTATGCATATTCTGGAAAATAACATGCATTAAAAGTAAACATCTTTATTTTTATTATTTTAAGAGTTACAACTTTCCAACTTTATTTTTTTTCTCAGTTTAAACCCCTGTTGTTTTTACCTCTTGGCGGTTTCTTCTCATCTCTTTCCCCTTTCCTCTGTGTCTCATCTTTCTGCTTGTTCTGTCTCTTTTGTCCTTTTCCGTGCTGCCCAAGTGTTGTATCCTGGAGGTGTTAAAAGTCAGAGAACGGGAGGAAGAGCCGTAGAAAATGAAAGCAGGATATGGCTTTAAGGATTTAATACGAGACACCAATAGTATTCGTCTTATATTGTTGTGATAGCTTTATGTGTGATAATTGCCTCCAATGGTCCTTGCAATTAGTTAGTCGTGCATTGGCAAAAGCCTACCCGTGTTGTGGAGCACATCCTGTCCTTGTGTCTTAACCTCCTCTTGTGAAAAATTCCCCCTGGTGCATTGTGCTTTTGGCTGAAATGGGAAGCACAGAGAAGTTGCAATTTCATAACGTAGATTTTTTTTTTTAATATTAAAAAATAATAATATTAATAAAATCCTGAAAACAATATCAAGGGAGTTTTTTGAAGTAAAACTTGGCATGTTATTTATCAGAAATGGCAGTGTAATATACAGCAATAGATATGATGCAGATAGGTTTATTAAGTAGATAATTGTATCCACATACCCCAGAACAATAATAGGTGCTATGCATCATATTTTCGTGTTACAGTTGCTAATGAATGTAACTGCTCTCTCCCTAATGGGCTTAACTGGCTCTAACAGGCTCTTTTCCCTGCAGTTTGCGGTTATTTCAGAAGTTTGACAACTTCAGGATTCTTGTGTGTGGCGGCGATGGAAGCGTGGGTTGGGTCTTGTCGGAAATTGATAAGCTGAGCTTGCACAAACAGGCAAGTGTGCATACCTACTGTCCTTGACTTTACTGGCTAGACTTAATTTAGTATGCTTATTTTTGCTTGACTTGATTCTTTGTCATAACTGTATATGGGCTAAACTCAGTGGTTACTGTTAAATGAAAATTTTCACTGGTGTAAACAGGACAGGTTGAATTTACAAGCTTTGAGACATTAACTACAAAAATAACGTTTGTTGCTTGAAATAACAAACATTTGTAATAGTTTGCACTTTTTCTTTCTAGTTTTCAATAGTAGATTTGCTCCTGTGTTGTGTTTCAGTGTCAGTTAGGAGTGTTACCCCTTGGTACTGGAAATGACCTCGCTCGTGTCCTTGGTTGGGGAGGATCCTGTGATGATGACACACAACTTCCTCAGATTTTGGAGAAACTAGAACGAGCCAGCACGAAAATGTTAGACAGGTAAACCTAAATGTGCATATACACAGAATCATAGAATTGTCTAGGTTGGAAGGGACCTTTAGGATCATCTCATCCAACCATCAACCTAACTGATAAAAACCATCACTAAACCATGTCACTGAGCACTATGTCAACCTGTCTTTTAAATACCTCCAGGGATGGTGACTCAATCACTTCCTTGGGCAGCCCATTCCAATGCTTAATAACAGTGTAAAAATTTTTCCTGATACATAATCTGAACCTCCCGTGGCGCAACTTGAGGCCATTTCCATTTGTCCTATTGCCTGAGACCTGGGAGAAGAGACCGACCCCATGCTCTCTACACACTCCTTTCAGGTAGTTGTAGAGAGCGATGAGCTCTTCCCTCAGCCTCCTCTTCTCCAGGCTGGACAACCCCAGCTCCCTCAGCCTCTCCTCACAGGGCTTACTCTCTAGACCCCTCACCAGCTTCATTGCCCTTCTCTGGACTCTCTCCAGCACCTCAATGTCTATTATGGTGAGGCACTCAAAACTGGATACAGTACTTGAGGTGCAGCCTCATCGATTCACATGATTTACCATGAGATGCAAATCGTATTTGTTTAGGTTTCTGATGGCCTATATCCATCTTAGAGGCTTCATCTTCAGTGGTTTGGGTTTTTAGGGTGCAGATAATAATCATGAGGCAAGCTGAGGTACTAATGGGGACAGTTATTCAACATCCTTTTGAAACTGAAGAGTCAGAGGGGAGAGCAGTTGATGAAACTGGGAAGTGTGTTGTCAAAAGATGAACAGAAGGTGATGGTTTATTTCATAACTGATGAAGCCGCGTAACTGCCTGTTGCAAGAAGTTGTAAGCATTAAGAAATTGTATAGATTCTACACCCTTTGGGGCAGTTTTATGGACTCCATGCACGCCATTAAATACCATTACAGGTAGCATCTTTATTTAGGAAACACCTGAGCTCTCTGTCCTTGGATGCGGGGAGAAGTCACATTGTGTGCTTTCACCCTTCATCATCAGCTGTGGACAATGTGCTGGCCTAACTGGTTCTTTGGCTTGATCCACTACTGATATTTCTTTGTCTGAGGCATTTTCTTAGTGAAAACCAAGAAATCTTCCTGCTCCTTGCTTTGCGTGGTTTCTGTCCAGAAAGCAAAGGAGCAATCCCCTTTTAAAAAGATGATGGTGGCGTCTTTCCAACAAAGGTGTAGCACTCTGGTTTTGGGAGGAGTATTTCTTACTCTCTTCCTTTCTCCAAGGGGTGTTTATGTTCTTGCTCTGGTTACAAACACTTGAATGTGATGAAAGAGGATTTTAGTTTTAGGGGTTTTTAAAATTAATAGTCTTTTTTTATTTTAAGCTTTTCTGCAGACTACTCGGTCATTTTACAGCAAAGTATATAGAGAAATGTTTGTTACTGATTCTTAGAAGTAATTGTAGGTCTGGGCATTCCGAAATACTTGTAGATTAAATCACGTTTGTCTTTTTTCTGAAGAGAGCTCAGTGTCATTTTTTGCTCTAATTGCAATAGACTTGCTCCCAAGGCCATCTGCAGTGATTACCTGTTCTTTTCAGCAGGCTTTGAAGGATGTTGCTTCATACTACCTATGCTGTAGAGTACTGTCCTTTACCAGAGAAAAAAGTATATATATGTCAGTGAAGATACTTAACTGTTTCCTGTGTTCTCATGCCTCCCTCCTTAGTTTAGATGAAAAGCTGGTGTTACCTTGGAGCTTTTTCTCTAGGAACACATCTGTTTTCCTTGGACTTCTGCAGTTTGTTTGCATGAAATCTTTTATACCGAGAATGTTTTGCTAGAAAATCTTTGTTGCCTGCATTGAATGTCTCATGATTTGCTCACAAAGAAGGTTCAATCATCAAATCACTAACAAAAAATCTGAGCAGCAAACCCAGTTATTATCTTTTATCTCAATTATTTCACCTATATTCAATTAGTATACAATTAAAAATTACGATGCTTTGTTTGTTTGTTTGTTTTAACAATCAGTGTTACACTGAATTTTCTTTTTGTTGATATGTTGGAGAAAAGATAAAATTAATAATCTGGAAAATTTAAAGCTGTTACTTTTTTTTTTTGTTAGGTGGAGTATAATGTCATATGAACTGAAATTACCAGCAAAGCCTTCTATTCTTCCAGTGACTACAGAAGAGTCAGAGGAATGTCAGGTGAACTTTTACTTCTGTTGTTTCATCCAGTTAAATTTGAACTTCTGGGGTGACAATATTTATAATTGAAGCACCTGAGTGAAAAATAGAAACAGATGTTTTGTGATCTGCTAAATGAATGGAGTTAATGTATATTCATGGTATTTATCTCAAGTAATTATGGTTCCCAGTTCTGTATTATTTGCCAAAATGAATGAAGGTAAGGAGTCTTCAGTCACAAAAGTTTCTTCCTAAAAAAAACAATTATATCTATCTATTTATATGTCTCTCCATTCATTTATATTTTAGTTTATATATTATATATTCTGATATGAAGTATAAGAATATAATAGACTACATTGTCGTTATATAATATCATTAACTATAATTTTATTTACAAATAATGTTTCAATATTACTTTACATAACAATAATATTGTATTGTGTTATTATATAGTAATACTATGTATACTGTTAAAATACACAAATATATGAAAATATATTTTTTATATATCTATAAAAACAAAATATTTGCTATCAAGTTTTGGAATAAGCATTGAGAAAACTCAGTATTATGAAGGCAAGGGTTCTATTCTGAAAGAAAGAAAAGAAAGAAAGAAATTAAAAAAGAGAAAGAAAGATAAAAGGAAGCAAGCTTTTTGCAGCTTCTGAAAGTGATTTAGATGAAGTGATATCACCCAACTTTCTCTTGGTGTTTTCAGGGAGCACAAAATCATAAGTGACCTCAAAGAAAAGCTCAGTTTATCTTTCAGACTAGATCTGCGCTTGTACTATATAATGAGGTTTCAATTTTGAGGTGGAGGGAGGTGCTTTAATCAAATTAATTGGCATGAAAAGTCTAACTAAAAATAAGAAAATAATATACTCCTCTAGAAAGTTAATGCACATCAACTTTAACTCAAAAATACTTGAGAAGCAATAATTAATCAGCTGATTCTTGAATAATTTAATGATTCGGTCTGTTTTAATTGGCAAGGAATTCATAACCTTAGATAGCTTGCTGGATATAGAGTTGCAAAAAGGCTGGGGTTCTACTGGATGGGATTTTTATGGGGTTGCTTTGATCACAGCTCTGTTTCCAGTGTTGCACCAAGTCTTTATCTTCCCTAATTTTGCAGGACTGTTAAAATTTTCAAGGATGTCTTCTTGTTGTAAAGGAAAAAAAATACACATTTTGTTCTAGTTAGTTCTGCCTTTGAAATTTTCTTTAGCCTCTCCTGAAAATGGAAAGAACTGCTCATACAAAACCTCTTTTTTGGAAAATCGGATTTGTAGGCTATAGTTACCTGCCATTACTCTGAGTTGGAGAAAGCTGTTTTCTTTTGAGTGCCCTGTTGAATCTCTGTTTTAATATTTTTTGTGTAGATTCAAAAAGTAAATAAAAGTATGGTATGTATCCTCCCCTCTCCTCTCCTTTCCTTTCTGTTCCCTCTCCTCTCCTTTCCTTTCTGTTCCCTCTCCTCTCCTTTCCTGCCCTGCCCTGCCTACAGTTTCTGGAGACTTGTTTCACTTGGTTTGCTTCCGGAAGCTTTATACTGATGGTTGAACAACAGTAGTTCCTTCTTACAGATCGGGTGGTTACATATCGGTTTTCCCCTTGATGTGAAAACTGATTTACTGTCAGAGCTCTACAACTAAGGCTAGGTTTTGGGAGAAAAAAAAAGAATGGTATATCTACCTGCTCCATATCAAGGGAAAAAACACACAAAGAGATTTTAAAAGATTCTTAAAGGAAGCTGTGTTAGAAATTTTCAGAACTGCATTTATTTTTACCTTTAGATTTGGAATTGGGTTAGAATTAAGACAGGTTATAGTGCGTGAAGATGTGAACTTGATCCATTCCAAACCTTTTCCCGAGTATTTTAGGATTTATGATACTTCTGTGCAAGAAAAGATGGACAACGCACACACTCATTCTCCCAGACATTCTTGTAAGGACTAAGCCCTAATTGGTTTGCTCCTTAAGGATTGGTTTTGATAACATTATATGAGTTTAGTAGCCTTTGTTAACACAGGGTGTTTGGGGAGTAAGAGCCTGTGTGAGAGTAAAAAGAAAATTCAGGATTACAACTACAAACTTTTGATTTATTTTTAGTTGAGCAGATCAGTTTGGGGGAAACTTGTTTTAGAAATATAAGGTATTAGTTTATAATAATTTAGGTTGTTATAAATCTTTTAAAAAGTAGATTCTTTTCTGCCTCACGGACTTCTTTTAGCCTAGAAATACCATTGTTTTCTCTACAGGAGAGAAAGAGCTGTGGATCAAGTTCTCAGATGCGGTGTTACTTTGAATATTAAAAATCTGGTACATAAAATACAGTATGCAGGTAGAATCTGCATTGCCAGCTGCATGTCCCTGTATTAGATCTGAAATGGAAACCCTGCTATTTTTGGAGGGATTTTAACTCAGTACTTGGTATTAAATTGCTGAAATGAGTGGAAATTGAAGTCTCTTTTCTCTCTGTTTTCAGATATCTGCTTATGAGGACTCAGTTGCTGCTCATCTCGCAAAAATTCTCAATTCAGATCAGCACTCAGTTGTCATATCATCTGCCAAGTGAGTTGATGGGTTTTATGTGCAATGTGTGGGATAAATCCCCTGTGTAACATCATAACCATAGTAAACTTCTGTCTGAGCCTGATTTTCTTGTGGCTGGCCGAGCTAGCTTGGCTTGATATATCTTGATGTATATATTTTAAAGAAGATGTATTTTAGAGGTGATGTATACAATTATAATGGATATCTTAATTCTAAACACATCAACATTTAAAAAAAATAATCACATAGGGATTTTAAATCACTCCAAGTCTGTATGCAGCTTAAGTATGAAAAATATTGATACAAATGCAATCTACTTCATGTTAAGTTTTTTTCTGTTTTTGTTTTGTGAATATCCATATCATTAAGAGGACAAATGACTTCACCAATATGAAGCAGAACTTCATCTGAGATACCTTTGTCATAGCTCTGTCTTTATCAGTTCAATAAGTTGTGTCCTCAGGCAACAGGGTTTTTTCCCCCCCATAATGAAACACTTAAAAATGAGATGTAATTACTTGGCAAATCACGGACACAATCTGAAATCAGAAGTATTCTGTGTATACTTTCTCTGTGAAAAATCTTATATTTTGCAATAGGCTGAAGACCAGTGACAGTATGATCAAAAATATGTCTGAATGTCATTCTATTTCTGGTTTTTTTTTCTGATAAAAGCAAGTTAAGAAAATTTCATTTTTTGAAGTATACATACCACATGTTGAAAATTAAACTGCAGGATATTACTATATCTACAAATTCCAGTTTGGGTCTGTATCTTATTAAATCTATTTGGTTTCTGTCAAATAAATTTCAACCAAATGAACAGTACTAAGTGATTATCCACACCTCGTTAGTGTTTGCTGCCTGTCTGCAGTGTAGGTAATAAGAACCAAGTCTTTCTCTGACTTAACACCATGAAAATCCATTGCAGCCACTGTAGTTTGCAGAGATACGCCTCAGGGTCAGCTGGGGTTCAAACGCCTGAGCTGTGCAATGGGACGTGTGTGGCCGACTGCTATCGTCCAAGAAGTGCTCCGTTAAAGCCAGTAGATTTTCTCTGTGGTTTCTAGGCTCCATCTTCACATGGAAATTTGCAAGCCTGGGTTTGAAGTTAACAAAGTGAAGGCAACTAACAGTTGCTAACAACTGTGGTACAGAAGGTGTACCAAGCAAGGGAATGAATAAAATTAGCCAGGTTTATTTCAATTCTTAGAAATGAGAGGCTTAGATACAGTGTGTGCAAAGGCTTAAATAAAAAGGGAGGAAGAGTTTTAGAGTTTTTGTTTGTAAAGCTTAGTGCATGATTTTGGCAGGCCATGGAAAAGAGTATCATCTGCTTTACAAGTATGATCACAAGAGTTCAGTTGCCAACTTCTATAGAAGTATGGACATAAACCAATTACCATGAGAATTTAATATTCAAAACGTATCTGTTTAATTTAATTTGATTTTTTCCTCTCCCCTATTTTTATCTGAAGAATATTATGTGAAACTGTAAAGGACTTCGTTGCCAAAATAGGGAAGACTTACGAAAAACCAATGGAAAATGCAGAGGAAGCTGATGCCATGGCCATTAAAGTAAGACAATGACAATTTTCAAGTTTAAAGTTGTGGGTTTGTGTAATAGCTCGTGTGTTTAATTTTCTCCAGGATGCCCAGCTCTGCTTCCATTTCAACCAGTGACTTTAAAATTCTACTCTTATTTCCAAACTATCTTTAAACTGTAAGATGTCTATAAACTCTGTTCACACTTTTTTCCTTCAGAAAGGATAAAGTACATGGTAGTGTTCATAGAGATAAATGGAAATACCCTGCTTTAGGTCTTACACTTTTCTCTGAAAGGGATTGGGTTAGCTACACGGAAAAAATGGGATAGTGAAGAGAGAGATTGCTGGGAGAATGAAGGGAACAGAAACTATAGTGTTAAAAATAGTGGCTTAAGCTGTAAATTGTAGAGATCATGTTGCAAAAGCATTAAAAAACCCCACCCCAAACCAGAAGGATTTGATATGAGGCACAAAATTTACATGAGCTGAAAAGAAGAAAACAAAATCATTATCAATCCCAGAGTCAGGAAATGTACTTTCTAAATGATGGTTCCTGGTTCATGTTTCTATTCAGTGCACATCTTAGAAAATTAATTTTCTTTTATACAGTTCCAGGGCCAAACAGTGTTGGTTGCCTTTCCCTTAAGCACAGAAAATCACCTCTTTTCCGTTGTACCTAGAGAGCAACTGCTCAGTTAGGGGTAGAGGTGTTTGACAGTGTTTGGTTCTGGCTTGAGTCTCTTTGCTGTGTGACAGCTTACTTGCTTAAGTGTACACCTGTGTAGGTAAAAAAACCCCCAAAAAACAAACAAAAAAACAAACAAAAAACCCAAAACCAAACCCACAAACAAACCCCAAACCAATCCATGTGTTTTCAATCTAACAGCTGGGCATGTCCCCATAGGTTATCTCACCAGCCTGGGGTACTGAGCACCCATAATTTGTTGTAATCTGCATGCCACAGGGAAATCTGTGCTGGTTCTCTCTGTGCTGCTGGCTCTTGGGAGAGGAGTAAGAATGTAATCTGTACCCTTGTTATGTGGCAGGCTGAGTTTAGCGTGGTGCGTTATTTTAGTCTGAGTGTAGGGTTTTTTGTCTTATAAATTGCTCTGTAAAATAATGTTAATGTAATAAAATAATGTTGTAATTGCTTTAATCTGGTTGAGTGTCATAAAATCTGCAAAAACCCATGCTGACCTGCTCATAATCTGATATTATGAAATATTGAACCTGGGTTTAGATTTTACATAGACAATGACCTGAACACTTAGACAATTTTAAACCCTTTTCCACTTTGTCTTAGTGCACAGAGTTAAATGAGAAGCTAGATCTATTGCTCCAGGCTCTTCACACAGAAGCCCAGGCTGCTCCCATTCTCCCAGGCATCACTCCCCCCATCGTGGAAGAAGAAGCAGAGGAATTTTCAAGTGAAGAATCTTTGTCTGAAAGTAAAGAGCAATTAGCAGAGTGTGTCTCAAAGTCTTCCACCCAGAAACTCTTCAAACCAAGAGAACAGTTAATGCTGCGGGCAAACAGCTTGAAGAAGGCTGTGAGGCAGATCATCGAACAAGCAGAAAAAGGTGCACATCAGCAATGTTTTGATTCTTACTGATAGAATAATGATGTGGCTTTTTTTTTTTTCCTTTAGAAGCTTAAATTTTCATTATTAAAGCTTGATTCCTACGTTTTTACGTAGATAAAATTATATGCTGATTACAGGCTGCAAGGGAAAGAAATGCAGCTTGTTTGGATGCTGATCACTATCTCTCTGCATATATGAATACGTATGTATGCATGTGTGTGAACATCTACAGGTGTGTTTCTTTTGTAGCTATTATACTCCACAAAAAGAAAATTCCTGGCAGTAAATCTCTGTCAATGGGCAAAGGATTGCTAGATTCTTTTTCACTGAATTGGCAATAGAAATCTTTTGTTAATATTTTTGAACTGAAAGTTAAAGCTACAGAAAAAAAAAGAAGCTAATATTTATTTCTTTTTTTAATAAGCAGTTGTGGACGAACAGAATGCTCATAGTGAAGAACAAGTGAACCAGTCCCCAGTAGAATATAGCAAAGAATTGTATGAATCCAAAGAAGATGAAAAAGAGGAAGATACAAAGGAACTTGAGTCCCCATCAAGTGAGTGAACTGTCAATAAAAGAATTGAAAATTGTGCTGTCTCCTTATACTTGTATTATGGAGTATACTTGACTCCATTAATTAAAAACACTAGCATGTTTTTTCCCCTGGAAACTAGTCACAAAATTTAATAGATGTGGATTAGTAAATGTTGAGGTAAAAATGCAGGAGATGAGATGAACAGTCTTTTGGAATGGATTTACAAAGCTGAGAAGGTATTTGTTGGGAGGAGAAGTGCCTGCATTTAATCCAGTGTTTACACTCACCTTCCTGGGTAATAGTGGTGATATCATATTGGTATGGCTGCTCATGGTTGGATGCATGTACGATCTGCTGGATCAAGCACTGGATGGATGGACAGTCCCAAAGAGTGGTGCTCGATGGAGTTAAATCCAGCTGGCAGCTGGTCACAAGTGGTGTCCCTCAGGGCTCAGGGTTAGGACCATTTCTGTTTAACATCTTTACTGATGATCTCGATAAAGATATAGAGTGTATCATCAGTAAGTTCAGAGATGACACTAAGTTAGGTGGGAGTGTTGATCTGCATGAGGGCAGGGAAGCTCTACAGAGGGACATGGATAGATTGGATCGATGGGCCAGTGTTAATGGGATGAGCTTCAACAAGGCCAAATGCCAGGTCCTGCACTTGGGCCACAACAACCCCATGCGTGGCTACAGGCTTGGGGAAGTGTGGCTGGAGAGCTGCCTGGCAGAAAAGGACCTGGGGGTTGTGGTTGACAAGCGGCTGAACATGAGCCAGCAGTGTGCCCAGGTGGCCAAGAAGGCCAATGGCATTCTGGCTTGTATTAGAAATAGTGTGACCAGCAGAAGTAGGGAGGGGATTGTCCCCCTGTACTCAGCACTGGTGAGGCCACACCTTGAGTATTGTGTCCAGTTCTGGCCACCTCAACACAAGAAAGATGTCGAGGTGCTGGAGCAAATGCAGAGGAGGGGAACAAAGCTGGTGAAGGGCCTGGAGAACAAATCTTATGAAGAGCAATTGAAGCAGCTAGGATTTTTTAGTTTGAGGAAGAGGAGGATGAGGGGAGACCTCATTACTCTCTACAACTACTTGAAAGCGCATTGTAGAGGTTGGTGCTGGTCCCTTCTCACAGGTGATTAGCGGTAGAAGGAGAGGGAACGGCCTCAAGCTGCAACAGGGTAGGTTTAGGCTGAGTATTAGGAAAGAATTTTTCACAGAAAGAGTGGTCAGACCCTGGAATAGGCTGCCCAGGGAGGTGGTTGAGTCATCATCCCTGAATGTGTTTAAGAGTTGTTTAGATGGTGTGTTGGGAGATACTGTGTAGGAGGGAACATTGTAGAGTAGGGCTGGTGGTTGGACTCGATGATCCCAAGGGTCTCTTCCAACCTGATGATTCTATGATTCCGTGTCTCAGTTGTAGGCATTTTAGGGCAGATTACAGGAATTGCTGTCAGTCATTTCTGTTGAAGGGGTTTACAAATTGTGTGAAAACAGACATTTCTCTATTGTATTGACAAGAGCCTGATGTCCCAGCTGGGAACTTACCTTGAGACAGTTATTGGAACAGAGATAATTAATATTTAAGTCTTCTATATGAAGTGGAAGTCTCTTCACTGGCCCCTCACCTTTTCCCTTGGTTATAGGAATCAATGATTGTTAGTTTTCTAGTTTCAATAGGAGCTCATGGAGGATGCTGACCTTACGAATGACCCAATCCTACTGCCATAAATATATAATAAAATAAAAATATATACCTATTTATATCCATATGTACAAATAAATCCCTTGTTGCTTGGTGATACAATTTCTGCATTTATTGAGGAGCTGTATTATTCTTCATATATCTGATATGTGTGAAATAGAGTGCATATTAATGCTGTCAGTGGAAGTGGGTGTTTAGGGACAAAGCACGAAACATGAATTCAATTATCTGCAAGGAAACATCAGTTTTACTCATTAGGGCTCTGTTGTTTTTATCAGAGCATGAACAGCAAAAGTTTATCTTTATTGCAGTTATCCCCATGAGCCTCCTCTGTCAAATAAAGAGCAGCTGCTCTGTTGATTTTCCTATTTAATATAACTGCCTTGTTCCCAAGTACAGAGAGAACAGACTCTGTGAATAGCATTGTGAATTTTTCAGTAGCATTATGAAAAATGAATGCTAATTTTGTTCTGAATATTATATTTTACCCTCTGAGGATCTTGGTCACTTGATGAAGATAATATTTTTCCATATGTTAATTACCTTCATCTAAATATTTAATAACCCTTGTCAGATATTCCTTGCAGTTTTTCTTCCTTTTCACCTTTTAACTGTATGTTACAGTGTGTTGTCGTGCAGAAATACAAATCATTGTGTTGTATCGTTATCATGCAATACTGTAGCATTTTGTGGTAACTGCTAAGGCTGTTATACAGAGGCTAAAGCCAGAAGGAGCTGTTAGGCCACTTGTTCAGACCTTTCATATAAAACAGTCCATAAAATTGCACCCATTTATCCCTGTTCTGCATCTGATAAATTTCAATTTGATGTAAGTAAGTCATCCAGAAAGGTGTCATGTTATTCCTACAAAAATACAGGAGGGTGAAGAATTTGCCATTTCTTCAACTGGTCTGTGCTAGATTATCATAACTTTGAAAAAAAAGTGAATGCCCAAATCCTGGACTGAATTGATTTGAACACCATTTCTAACCCCTGGTTCTTGTTATTATCTTTGTCTCTAGATTTTCTCACTCTGCATTTTCTTTCCGTTAATGCCTTCAGACAGTACACCCACGTTACTCTCAGGCTGAGTTATCATCGTTGACACGAACTGATCTGTCCCCCTCCTGCCACATAAAAGGATGTATTTTATCCTTCCCACTACATTCCTAGTAGTGTTTGTCTTCTGCTTTCTTAGTGCTAGTCCTAATCATTCTGTTTTTGTGAAATTAGTTTTCAGGTTCTGAGAGGAATATACCAGATCACTTTGAAATAATTTCATTTTTTCATCTGAGCTTCTTCAGATGGTCAAGGTTGAACTTGTCATCAGCTGAAGTAGTTTTAACATGTGAGATAATTTGGAGCAGAGGTAGCCAAGAAATGTCTGTCTATGATCATCTGGTGTGCAAAAGCTTTCTACATGCACGTGGAAATGCTATAGCAAACCATTTGGTAATACCTGAACTTTCTTCCCTGGGGCACCAATTTCTGGCTATGTCTGATGGCGCTGAATTTCACAAAGATTAACTTCCCCAGGCTAAAGCAGGCACTGTCATATTCTCTCAGTCTGCATGAAACAAGTTCTGCCAGGAAAGTAAATTACAGCAGTTGAGGCTAGGCTTCTGAAAAGCCCAGCCTTCTTCATCACCTCCGGAGGCAACCCCGTAACTGGTTTCATGGACCTACCAGTTCCTCTTTGTGAACACCTTCTCTTTACCTTTGATTTACTTCTGTTTCATTTCCTTGAGCCAGTACCTGCTTTGGTCACCAACAGCTTGATCGGCTACCTGAATTTGCTGTTTGGTTGATCCACCTTCTGGAGAATTTTAACAAATAAATTATGGAGATTATTTTAGGAATCGCTGTGGGGTTTTGTGAAAAAGAAAAGATGATGGTAAACCAGTCTCCTCCATGATCACTCTAAATGCAGAAGACAAGAATGTCTGAATGTGGCTTTCCCTTCCCTTGCAGATTTCAGGTCAGCTGTAGATAAAGATGTCAGAGTTTTGTCAGAGGTTCTCAGAAACCTGAAGCAGACAGGGAGTCCATTTTAGCTGCTTGAACCATATAGATTAGGTGTTTTCATGGCCTATGGGTTAAAAAGCTTACTTATTGATATTAAAAGTGTTACAAATAATAAAGAACTATGTAATGTTGGGATATTTATAAGTAAATATATACTGAATTTAAGTTTAAATTTGTATTACTTCATTAATGTGTTTATCAGAAGCTTACTATGGCATTCAATGCCAATGTATTTTAAGGTGGATATAATTCAGTTTTTGCTAGTAGCTGAAGCATAAATTGGGAACTTGTCACATTCAATGCCATGCACACTTGTTCACTTTAGTTTGTGCTTGTCACTTGATCTGTTTCTGAGTATTCTTCCTTGTATTTAGAAGAAAAACTGGTGTGACGGTGAAGGACATTTGTCATGAATAATAGCAGATGAAATTAATACTTTTGAAATATGTTCAGGGCTGTAAAAACACTGTATCTGGTATTGTCATAATAGGTCTAATTAGTGCTCTTACTTTTACTACTTCTGCACAGGTAAAACTGCACCAAGATCTCCAGATCGACGTACAAGCCGAAGCATCCAATCTCAGACAGGCTCTTTCTCCGCTCCAGCTTTGGCTGCAAGCAAGGAAAACCTCCCAGTGCTTAACACTAGGATTATCTGCCCAGGTAATTATGATTTTGAAACCCACTGTTCCTTACACGACTTTAATATAGCTTTCTGTTCCCCTGCTTGTTGTCAAATAATAATTATTCCTTTATGCCAGGAGCCCTGAATTTGAACTGATACACACATCTTTGTGTTGTATCATGTAGTAGAAAGTACAAAATAATTGTACAGTACAAAACTGTTTGTCATGACGCAGCATAAGTATTGCATTTGATTCTGGAGGATGAAAAATGAAATTTGGGATCCTAGAATCATAGACTCACAGAGTGGTTTGGGTTGGAAGGGACTTCTAAAGATCATCTAGTCCAACCTTCTGCCATGTGCAGACACATCACTGACTAGACCAGGTTGCTCAAAGACCTGGCTGACCTGATGTTGAACAGTTCCAGTGATGGAGCATCCACAATTTCTCTGGGAAACCCATGCCAGTATTTCACCACCCTCATTGTAAAGAATTTCTTCCTTATGTCCAATATAAGCACACCCTCTTTCAGTTTAAAGTTGTTGCCCATTATCCTTGCTAAAAAGTCTTTCAGTCTTTCTTAAAAGCCCCCTCTTTATTTTGAAAGTCCTCAATAAGGTATGCTTGGGGCCTTCTTTTTCCAGGCTGAACAACCCAAATTCTCTCAGCCTGCTTTCATAGGAGAGGTGCCTCCAGCCCTCTGACCATTTTTGTGACCCACCTCTGGACCCGCTCCAACAGGTCCATGTCTTTCCTGCACTGAGGGCTCTAAAGCTGGACGTAGTACTCCAGGTGGGGTCTCACCAGAGTGGAACAGAGTGGGGGAATCACCTCCCTGGACCTGCTGGCCACATTACTCTTTATGCAGCCCAGGATACAGTTCGTTTTCTCGGCTGCGAGTGCACATTGCCAGCTCGTGATGATTTTTTTCATTCACCTGTACCCCCAACTCCTTCTCCTGTTCATTCTACTCAGTAAAGGCTATGTAGCAACTGAGGGACAGAGCCGTGTGAAGGTCAGCCCTCTGCGTAAGAGGTGGCTGTAGATACCTCTCAGGAAATGGATGAGTGAAACTACACAAAGCTGCTGTGCAGTAAAACCAGTTGGAAAAAAACCAAAAGTTCTTATCCAAATGCAATTTACAGTTGAAAAAATTTTGTTCTTATCCAAATGCAATTAATACTAGGGAGCAGCAGTAACACGCTGTTTTAATTAACCTCATTAGTATAGTTAAAACATAACAAAACATTTTTTTCTTTAGGTCAATTTAAGTCAAAGCTTTTTGAAAGTACTTGTCTTTGTTTATGTGCATTAGACAGTGTTTTGCAGAATGACTTCAGTGTAAACTGAAGGTAGGCATCACCACCTGGTCTGGTGGGAGGTGTCCCTGCCCATGGCAGGGGAGTTGGAACTAGATGATTTTTAAGCTCCTTTCCAATCTAAATCATTCTGTGATTCTGTGGCAAGGCTCTGGCCTTTCCATAAATTTAGTTAATTTAAGCCATGACTCTTCCAGTTGTAAAAAAGGTGAGGATGTTCCTTAGGAATATTTCCAAAGGAAAGGACCAAAGAAAAGTCTTGGACAGGTTGGAGGTGAAAATTAAACTAAATAAAAAGCTCTAGTAGTCTTTTTGGATATTAGATCACCCATATGGTTACTGTGCCAGCCAGTGAGCGTTGGCCTGAAATCCTGAATTTTCTTTGTTTTGTTCTTTCTCAGTGGTGGTACCTGAAGAGTCAGCCACCACACTGCAGCACAGAGACCCAAAAAGATAACCAATATAGGTTAAAAACTGAGATAGAAACACCATCATTCCCTATATGGATTTAATGAATATTTTGTCTCTCAGTATGTGGTTTATATCAAGACAATGTATGTTTCTCTATTTATCAAATGCAAATTGGTTTTTTTGTTGTTTTTTTTTCTGTTTTTTTTTTTGTTTGTTTGTTTGTTGTTTTGTTTTTTTTTTTTAATCAGGTTTGAGGGCTGGTCTAGCTGCTTCTATTGCAGGAAGTTCAATTATTAGCAAAATGTTGCTAGCAAACATCGATCCATTTGGTGCTACGCCGTTTATTGACCCGGATCCAGATTCACTGTAAGAATTTTATTTTTTTTCCAAATTTACTGTTTTGCTTCAGTTTGCTTTTCTTAAGCTTTTTTTCCCCCCACCTTTTTTTGTAATTTTTTTTTTTTTTCATTATGAAGTTCTGTTTAGCTCTCCCATTTGGCGGTAGCCCTCAAGGTTTGAAAATGGGTTAGATAGTGCCCTTTTAGTTATGAGTAACGCAGAATTTTCTTGCAGCAGCAGAAATAATAGTGAGACATTTGCTCACTCATCCCTTGCTCATTGCCTCTGAGAAGAGGAGGACAGCAGTCCTTCAGAGCTGGGGTTTCCTGCCCAAACTGCTGGTGGGAATACAAGCTCAGCCACCAGCGTGATGTTGAACTAGGTATGGGCAGGCCTTCTCCTCCTGGTGGAGGAAGAAGTGTCTACTTAAGGACTGGAGCAGTGAGGTGGAAATTTTCTGTTTTCCACCTATGTGCTTTCTCCTTCCCAGAGCTGGGTGTAGCATTGGCAGGGACTTATGGATGGCGTCTGGGTTGTGGGCCACAACTCCTCTAAGACAAAGCACTGCTGAGTTGGGCAAGCATCAGCCAAAGATTGAGTACCAGCATGCCTAAACGCAGCCTGGTTGCTCGGCCCAGTGTGGTGCTGCTATCTCAGAACCGTGTCCAGGACAGGTCTTTCCTTATATTCCACTACTAATTTTGCATATAGTGGAGCTAGTGCTAGGATGGGGGTGTGCTAGAGTTTGTCTTATGGGAAGTAACTTGCACTTGTAAAGAAGCTAGCAGCCAGGTTGTCTCTTTGACTGCCCTTGGGTTTCCTCAGGGAGATTTAGAGGAAATGCCTCCTGACGTCTTTTGGTTATGTAACTGTTCTGAGACCAACCACAATCTTGACCAAAGCTCTGTGTGTCCAGGTACTGTACAAATATACACCTAATTATCTCTTTTCTTCTAACAGGGAGGGTTATTCAGAAAAATGTGTCATGAACAACTACTTTGGAATTGGGTTAGATGCAAAAATTTCACTAGAATTTAATAACAAGCGAGAAGAGCACCCTGAAAAGTGCAGGTAATGTAATTCTCAGTAATAGAGCCAAGACGTTTACGTTATTTTCTTTTTCCTTATCTCTTCATTTGAATTTCTTAACTTTTTCTCATCCTACAAATACAATACACTGTGTGTGTATTTCAATGTGTGAATCTTGTTTTACCTCTTTTCAGAAGTCGGACGAAAAACATGATGTGGTATGGAGTTCTTGGCACGAAAGAGCTACTGCAGAGAACTTACAAGAACTTAGAACAAAAAGTTCAACTTGAGGTAAATTTTACTTATGGGCAGAATGGGTATTTGTCCTTCCACAATGTGTAGGGAAGGATTTGGGCTTCCTCTTGAAACCTTTTAGAGCTCTTGTGTCAACCAAAGGCACTGTGTAAAAATGTGCTATGTAAGAGGTGAAAACTCCTACATGAAGTGAACATACAGTAAACAGAATGAAAGAGATAAGGGGTTGTAACCCTCCAGGTTCATTTTAAACTGTCTGAGCGCTTGGTTACCCACAAATTGAGGGAGCACAGATGATCTTAGTCAAAAATTCCAGACAGAAGTAGGGAGATTCTGAATATGCATCACAAGATACTTGTTGAGACTTTCTCCAATAGGTGTCACACAAAAGAAGCAAGATATTATCAAAGCCCCCCAAAATGCAGTGTATTGTTATTTATTGTTTTTTTAAATTCTAACATGAATTCTAAGTCTTATTCAAAATACTGAGAACTTAAAGGGGATATAAATGATTACCAAAAGCAGAAGGAGACTATGAGATGATTACAGTTATTTTCACCCAAAGAATATTTAGCTTGGATTTTGAGAGCAAACATACATAATTTCTCTTTTTACTTCATGCCAAGTATTTAATATGGAAGTTCACAATATTTATAAGATGATAACTTTTTAAGCTGAAAGAATAATTTTAAGTTCCTGGAACTCTTTCTTGCTCCTCAGAGATTTAGGAGGATTTTGTCTGGTAGCAGCAGATTGCTGCTATCTAAGGACTGAGTAATTATCAAGGAATTATGCAGTAGTTAGCAAATATAATGACGGGAAAGGACATTGTGTGTGCTGCAGCTAGAATTCTAATTTAAGGATCTTTTGAATAAGATACAAATACAATTGAATAAGGCATTCAAATCTGACCTTTCAATAATTATTTTTTTAATATTTCTGGAAGTAAACTAGCAAGTAGAAATTTCATATTTAGTATTGCCTTGCATAATATTAGCTTTATGCTAAAATGTGTGATGAGGTGCATGGCACTGGAAAATTAAAAATATCAATTTCAGGAATTGGAGGCAGACCTCTACTATAATACAAATGCCTTTGCATCATCTATTAATATCAGAGCATATTTTGGATATTGTCACATTTTAATCAAAATGTTAAATTCTGTATTGTTGCTGAGATTAAATCACAAAAAGAGAGCACTAAGCACATTCTGGAAATAATTTTTCATCTCTTTCTCCTCCTGATAAAATTGCTACAGAGTTTGTCCTTATTTCCTGAGGATTTCTATTCCATTTGTATAATTTTAAGATCCTTCTGTGGGACTGGTAACTTAGGGTAATCTAGCAATCTTCTTTAAAGGCAACTTTAGTCGCAAATTTGTGATCCCCAAAGCGATGCCTGCATCCAGCATTTGTGGCCTTACATTTCCAAATTGCTTCAGATCCACGCTTGTGAACCTGCTTGCAGGACAGGACTTTGGATCGCCAGTTGAATGGTTTAAGGTTTTTGGGTTCAACTCTGCAGGCAGTTTTACTGCTCTAAGTCAAAAGTGATGTCACTGAAACCTGTAAATTTAGTCATGGCCATAATTAGGGTGAGATTGGCCTACGTCATCCCATGGTCGTGTTGAGTAGGATTGGAGTTGCTTGTGGGTTTTTGGAGGATAAAGAGGTAAGAAAGAAGGACTGAATGACTGGTTGGTCACAGGAGTGACCTCTTACCTGCAAAATCAACAACCACAGCCAGGGTAACAACTATAGGGTCGTTCCTAGATTTGCCTTTGCACTTTTGGGAGGAACATGAGTTATTTTTACAGGAAGGCAAATACAGAATTGCTAACGATGCTTACATTTAACCACATGTTTGTGGCTATGCCGGAAATATTATTGTATTCTTTTGATTATTTTTTTTTCCTGCTTAATAGACTTAACCAAATGTGAAACTGTGGAACTGTTTCTTTGAGGAGTCATAGAGCACCTCTGCTGTAGATCACAGAATCACAGAATGATCTGTGGTTGGAAGGGACTTCTTGAGATCTTCCAGTCCAGCCCCCCTGCCAGAGCAGGTCCACCTAGAGCAGGTTGCACAGGAACTTGTCCAGGCAGGTTTTGAATGTCTCCAGAGACGGAGACTCCACTACCTCTCTGGGCAGCCTGTTCCAGTGCTCTGTCACCCTCCAAGTGAAGAAGTTCCTCCTTATGTTTAGATGGAACTTCTTACATTCAAGTTTGTGCCCGTTACCTCTTACTCTGATACTAGTGTGTTTTAAGCTCTGCAAAAATTATTGGGGAGAAGAGGTTTGTATTAGAGATGCTTCACAGCATGGGTGACATAGGCTTGTGTTAACCTACTAGCAACATCATCCTCCCCTGCCAGCTCTGTTGAATCTTCACGTATTAAAAATGGCTGATTACTTTTATCATGTTATTTATATACTGAATGAGCTTTTATCCATTACAGTGTGATGGACAGTACATCCCCCTTCCAAGTCTGCAGGGCATAGCTGTGCTGAACATTCCCAGCTATGCTGGTGGGACTAATTTCTGGGGTGGAACCAAAGAAGATGATGTGAGTAACATTAAAGAGAAGTAATCTCCAGGGCAAAACCAGCAATAAATAGCATGAACTGCTCTTCTTATTTAATTTTAATAATAGTAGCATGTAGTTTGGATAGCAACTCTTATTCAGAAAGACTGTTTTGGTTTAAAATGTATTGATGTTTTGTTTGAAAATTGTTAATGTTTTAATTGGAAATATATCCCATGATTTTTCATATTGCCTTATGTCATATCCATTAGACAAAAATGTTCATAATAATGCTTAATGATATTTTTAATGGCTCTATGAGTGTTGTTAGAAACTAACTTTATAAATAGAGAGACACAAATAGTTTCTCTCTATATTATAAACCTGTAAATAAGGTTATTCTAACAATAAGCAAGGTAGATAAAGATAATCACTCACAATTTATACCTGAATTTTCCTCCTGTTTTTCAAATAGCTTTGGACTCCCGGGGATGATGATTCAGAAAATGAGGACTGAAATGATGACATTTAGTGACTGAGTTTAGTGGGGGTAGTAATCTTAGATTTTAAGTATGATCTTCACTGAGCTTCTAAAATATTATAAGACATCTTTTTTTGCCCTTCCTCCTCACATCTCCTAAGAAATGTGATGCTACAGGTATCTAAATGTCTTACAACTTGGAGCAGTCTAACTGCTGCCATCCACTTCACGCACAGTGAAACAATTGTAATTACTAGCAGATTATCCCCCTTCTGCATGTCCTGATATAGTGTGAGTGAGGACTGAATCACCTGAAACTGTAGTTGCAAATTGGCCTGTGATTTTAATGTAGACAATCCAGGACTTTTTGGTTTTTGGGTTTTTTTTGCCAAAAAGCTTGATGCTTTTGGTTTCTCGTGAATTATTATCCTTTGCTCTATATATATATAAAAATATGTATATCTACACGTACATATATAAAAGTCACAAAAAATATTTAAACATGTTTCAATATCCTTTTGTTATTTTTGGTATATGTTAGAGGATGGCAGTTATGTTTATATTTGGCTATGGATATCTATTCCATGTTCATATCCATAACTTGAAAGCATCTCTAACATCTGCTCGGCTTCTGTTCAGGAGTTTATTTTTCTCCCTGGAGTGCCTCACTGAGAGAGAAGATCTGTCCTAGCTGTCATACTGGTATACAGCGAATATGTGTGTCTTGGAGCAGTTTTACTGATATTCTTAGTCATCTGGTGATCAGATGTACCAGCAAAGTGACATAGTCGTCGTGGACCGAGTTAGGAGCATAATTCACTACCTTTAGTGCAGTCTGGAGCGGTCGTCTGAGGTGGTGGTGGTGTTGGTCTGACCTGCAGTTGTTTCTGCTTATCTGGACAAAAGCAAGATGTTTCCTTTGACAGCTGCAGATACTCCTGAAACATCAGTGAGCCAAGCAGAGCAGCCACACGCTGAGTGACTTGAGCAGGGCTTGCTTAGGCACGCTTTTTTTTTTGGTGTCCAGAAAACAGGCTGGAACCAAGACCTGCAACAGGAAAGGAGGGAATTGTTTCTTGAATATTGATCCACAGGGATTAGTTTTTCTTTTAAAAAAAAAAAAAAAAAAAGGTATGGTTGATTTTCAGTACAGGTGTATTTGATGTGTTTCATTTTCTAAAATGAAAGCACAAAAGAAATGAAATTTTATGACTACTTTTTCTTAACTCCTGCAGAATTAGCCCTTTAGATATCCCCTTTACTTGTTAAAGCTGGATCAAGAACTCTCCATACTTTTTACCTTGGAATAATAATAGAATCACTGCCCTTGCTCTTTTCAAGATAATCACATCCCCATGTGAAAATGGAAACTTTTTCCATGGAAATTCTAAAAATGAGATGGAGAAACCTTTCACTTCAAAAACACTCTAGACCCAGTAAAATCGCACTTTCTTTCTTTGACGCTTATCTGCTCAAGATCTATTTGTGCAATCCTGGGATGCTCTGAAGGGATGTACCACCTGGATGTGGCACTAAACCGTGGCAACTGTGCTGTGCAGCCTGAGAAGCCTTCCTCAGCCTCCTGGCCAAAGCCACCACTCGCTGCACTGGAGTGAAGGCTCCCACTGGCCTGGTGGGCAGCAGAGGCCAAAGTCCCTCACTCTGTTGCCCATCCCCTCTCTCTCCCTGAGCCATTGCTGCAGACACTACCTGGATTACACAGTCCTGGATTTGCACCCTCTTATTCTTCACCTTCAGGAAATCCTCTGTCGGTGTACAGGACCCAACTAGTTGTGGCTTCTGAGCTGCTTTCAGGGATTTTCTCCAGTCTGGTCTCCGGTGTCTCTGATGCAGCTTATTCTGCCCAAGGTGCTGACAGAGTTAGTCCGAGTACTGCTCAAAGAGGTCATGTCTCTACCTGTTAAACTCTTACTGGAGTGATTTCTCCTGCTGATTTTTCTCCCTCGTTGCTCCCTATTGCATGTCAGGATGAAATGGTCAAGCTCCAAGTGACCTCAGTACGGTATCTCCTGCCAGACCCAGTTGAACACCAGCCTAAGACTTGTCCTGTGGCAGGGTTGAATTCCCCTGCAGGACACCAGGGGGCAATGACACACACGAGACTTCCTGCGCTTTGTGTAAGCTTATGGAAATTCCGTGTCTTGGTTGGATATCAGGACGTTTGTTCCATAGAGAAGTGGTTTTCTTTTCATATTTAGAGTGGATAATTGTATACAGCGCAAACAAGATCCTCTTCAGTATGAAAGCTGTGTTTAACAAAGCCAAGCGTGAACTCAGGTGTTGGTTTCCAGAGAATTCAGAATAAAAGAAGACACGCACTTCTGAGAAAAAAGACACCATTACTCCTCTTAACTTCAAGAACCTACTAGAAATTAAGTACATCAACCAAGTAGAGATTTGAATTGGCTTTTCATCTTGCCTTGAAAAACATTTCTTCATCTGCACGCTGCAACATGCCCTCCTTCCTATATAGGAATATGCCTCATCATTCAGATATTTGAAATGCTACTAGCATTGCTATTTTAAAACAATATTTGCCTACTGTCCATGGTATCTTCTATGACTTTTGAGAGACTTTTGAGAAACTCCTATGACTTTTGAGAGACAGTGTAGTCATTCTACAGTAAATAAGTTGGAGCATTAAAAAGTTGAAAATGAATCTGTAAATGAATCTGTGTTTCTTTGAGCATGCAATCGAAGCACTACATTTACCATCAGAAATGGAATATTTCCTTTTCCTTTCAGATATTTGGGGCTCCATCGTTTGATGATAAAATCTTAGAAGTCGTTGCGGTGTTTGGCAGCATGCAGATGGCAGTTTCAAGAGTCATCAAACTGCAGCACCACAGGATAGCTCAGGTTTGTGTCTTACTTGAAGGCACGCAACATGGTTGGCAGCAGTTTGGGATGCTGGCAAGTAGCGGTACCCTTGATGACCACCATCCTATGCATTAATAAAGTGCTGACATTGTTTTAATTTTAACGGGTAACGAATTGCCTTCAATGATGAATGAGGTATAAAAGTGCTTCATCCTTGAGGCAGTCCTGGAGGGAAGCCACAGCTCCTCGTAATCAACATATTTCAGGTGGCCCGTCAGTTTCATTAGTATTTATTGCTCTGTAAAGCAACGTGTTTGTTCTTTTCCAGTGTCGGTCAGTAAAGATCACCATACTTGGTGATGAAGGGGTTCCAGTGCAAGTCGATGGGGAGGCATGGATCCAGCCCCCAGGAGTTATTAAAATCATACATAAAAACAGAGCGCAGATGCTAACACGAGACAGAGTATGTAGCAGAAAGTGTTATGAAATACTGTTATTATTGGTTTCTGTAATAATTTGATTCAGTTATAAAATGAACAAAACACTGCTTATAAAAATGTTTTATAACTATTTATATAACTTACGTAATTACTTACAGTTATATAATTTCATAATAACCCAGATAGGGAATTATTCTTTTGTATAAGTGACAAAAGTTTTGTTAGCTCCTATCAGTTTTATTAGTGCTATTCCTATGGTCTTATTAATGGTCAAAGAATGGTCAAAATTTTATATATGCTCTCTCCCTCCTTCCATCTCTCTTTCCTTGCTCCCTTCCTTCCTTTATATAAAATTCTAATTAAATTTAAAAGTTGTTTTGTGTTGAATTATCGTTAACCAAAATTTCATATAAATAAATAAATATATAATTTAAAAAAAAATAAATAAAAATCCTAGCTCCTGTGAACTGAATGTGTAATTTCTTTTGCTTAGGCCTTTGAAAACACCCTGAAGTCTTGGGAAGACAAACAGAAGTATGATTCCTGTAAACCTGTCATTCGATCGCCCTTGTACCCTCAGCAGGCTATTGAGTTGGCTACAGAAGAAGAAGTTGCACAGATCCAGCTGTGCTCCCAAGCTGCAGAAGAACTTATAACCAGGTAGAGTAAAATTAATAAGTTTCAATTGGCAGCTTAGGCACCATGATGAATTATTCATGCAAATGCATACGTAGGCTTAAAAGTTTATATTTTCCCTGTTTTTTTGTTTAATGTTTAGTTCCCACTTTATCAGTTATTTTATTTACTAAATTTAATATAATTTTTTAACATTTTTTAAGGGTTAACTTGTTTATCTGTGCTTTTTTATGTATTCCTGTACTTCTAGTTTTGTCTGTTTATGTATTATTTTTTTTCTTGTGAAAACCAACTTTCCAAAGAAGCAGTGGAAATGGAAAACAGGAAAGCTTCTTTGAAGAGAGGCTTTTGATTGAAACTTCTCATTTTATGCAAAAGCAAAAATATATTTGTTGAAAAAAACACTCTTAGGAGTCAACTTTAGAAGTCAACAGTCTGGGTATACTCATCTGACCTTAACTTCTCCTGATCTTATTTTTCTTAAAGCCGTGTTATTCACAATTTCAAAAAGAGGAGCATGTTTCAATACACCTGAAAGTTTTCTTGAAATATTTTACAAGTAAACAGTTAACACATCAACATCCAAAGATCCCAAAGTGCCAGATAAAATCTTCGTATCTTTTTGCATTAATCCACCCGTTCAATGTTATTGCAACTTTCTGTTTCATTCCTAATGCTCAAAATCCTCATCTCTGTGCCCCTGGACACTTCAGAAATATGTGTGGGTTTTGATTATAGCGAGCTGATGGTATAAAACTTATCCCACAGCCTTGCTTATTGTCAAGAACTATTTTCTTCCTGAGATGCAAATATTTTAATAAAGAAGATGTTTCAATTTTCACAGAAAAACAACCCAACCCTACATTTATTTTAGGATAAGCATTTTTTTTTTTTAAATCGGAACATTTTATAAAGCTGCTATTCAGTTTGTCATGATAATAAATTATCTGAAGCATCCAAATCAATTCTTGGAGTCTCTTTTGAGTTGCACTGATAATATAAGAAGGAGATGAAGAACTACACATTCTTTTTACAGTGTACTGGTAACTTAAGGAGACATAGAAGAGTAATTATGGTTATAAATTACCCAAACTGAAGTTTAGCCAAGACAGCTTAAAAACTTTACTGTTCTAGAAGACGGTTCTGAGGTTGTAATTACTGCTGGACCTCCCATATACAGCCAATTTTAATGTCACATCTGAAGGATATTCCTTGTGAAGTACTAGAATAGTTTCTAAGATAACTTTGGGTAAGTTATATTAATGTGCTAGGGTTTTCCTCTACAGTTTATTAAAAGCCCCAACATTTTTTTGGTAGCTAAACTTTTGCATAGCCTGTGTGTTTTAAGACTAATAAACATGTCTCCATATTTTATAGCAGAATAAATCATCGGTGTTATGGATATCATTTATATAAGGTGCTGTATTGTTTGAAGAGATGCTTGTAGTTCAACTTCTTTTATAAAGGACTATATTTTTTTGTAAAGTGTTTTGTGAAACATACCTTTGTATATTTTCTCATCTGATGAAGTTGTGTGTTCTTAAGGATTCTATTTAAAGAAACTAAGAAGAAATTTTCACTTTTTTCATTTTTTTGTAGGATCTGTGAAGCAGCAAAAATACATGGCCTCTTGGAGCAGGAGCTTGCTCATGCTGTTAACGCGTGTTCACATGCATTAAATAAAGCCAACCCAAGGTTTCCTGAGGTAAAGGAAGATCAGAGATTTCTGTATAAATAAATACGCTATAATATCTGTCTGCGTTCAGTTTGTGACATGGGAGCTGTATTGTACTCTCTGACCAAGTTCGATGATAACTCTTAAAGTTTTTAAGAAACAAGACTCTGAAATATACATACACATGCTCAAATGTAAATAAAATTGCTTAACAGATGAATGAATGCTGTATCTTCGTCNNNGTGGATCTTTCCCCCCCCCCCCCCCCCTTTTCTGATACTTTTTCTAAGGTGACGGAAAAGGGAGAGCTACTTTTGATTCTGAAAGTGCTGCTCTATATAGCAGCAGAGAGTCGCAGCCCTTCACGTGCATAGGGGAACACCCCATAGCTGATGAATTTGGTAGAGATCATTCTCAATGATTCTGAAATGTTTTAGTAATACCAGGAATGGGAGTTAGGAGAACTGTGTTTTTACAGAAGAGTATTAAAGAGTCCCCTCCTGGTGTTATATCGATACGACGTCTGAAAAGGCAGAAGATGCAGTTTCTGCATTTATCAGGGTCCTCCCCAGCTGATACTTTCGTTTGTGAACATTGGACTTTAGAAAGGGACCTTGACATTTAAAATGTGGACCTTCTGGGTGTTGTTGCAGGGCAGAATGAGCAATCAAAAAGGAGATAAGGGGTTTGGATTAGGGGCGTAGTAAGAGTATGTTGGTTGCCTTTTGGAAGCAGTAAAGAATTTGCACCAAGAGTGATGAAGGTCCATAGCCAGGGGTGCTCATCCTGAAGTGATGGAGCAGTGTTTATGAAATTAAGTGAGATGGTTTAGTAATGTAGCTCTGAGCATGCATAAACCCAACTTGGGTCAGCAAACAGCAAAAGCAGTAGGCAAAGTAAGCTCACATCTGCTTGCAGACAACTCCCCAGGCACAGGGTGGAGGCATGACAAAGGTTGAACAAATGCTTTTCCTTCATCCAGGTCATTTCTTGTAGATGCATTTGTAGAAATTTTCACACTTAATTGTTATCCAAGCGCTAGGCAGAGAATGCAAAGGGGGTGAGGGGAAATGAGTTTCCTGGTTTCTCTTACCACACTGGACAGTCTCAGTGTTTCCAGGGACAGGGCCCAGAAAAGATCAATTAGGTAGAGGCTGTCTATATCTAACCTAAATTTACATATGGCAAATATATTAGTTAACAGCTGCTTCTTAAAACGTGGCTAGCAGCTTACTTCTGCTAAAGGTAAGGTGAACAATTTAGATCAACGGTCGTTAAATGAGCAGCACAACTTTTCTGCTGGCCTCTGCCATCCATAAAAATTGTGGATTCATCTCACAGGTGGTGATCTTTGTATAAGGTCATATTAAATGAAGTTGTGGAAAAGACAGTAAATAGATACTACAATTTTGTTTTCTCATCTCGGTGCTGAAGAAGTTGTCAGTGTACAGCTAAATTGATGGATTTCTCCTAAAAGACACTTAATATCTGTGCTGAAAGTCCAAAGTACTTACTCTCAGTTTGACTCACATCACTTCAAATACTTCTATGCTTCTTATTCCCCAGAGCCTTACCAGAAACACTGCCATGGAGATAGCTGTCAACGTGAAGGCCCTACATAATGAAACTGAATCTCTGCTAGTAGGAAGAGTTCCTTTGGTAAGGTCACAAAATACATACATGGTTTTATTCCCTCATTCAGATCATCTGTGATTTCTCCTTTGCTGAGTTTTTTAACTGGTGCAGGATTTATAACATGCTACGAGAAGGTCTGTAAGGCAGATTGGAGGATATTAATTACACTGCATTTGTGGTTTGGGTTGGAATGAATTATGAATTCTTGTCCTAGTTTGGCATCTATCTTACCTCACTTTGGATATCTCAAAGGTCATTGCCTGGGCTCTTCTTTTTAACAGTCGGTGGAGAGAAACAGTTATCCCTGTTGAGGCTGATTTTCACTCAACTGTCTTGGAGGCCTATCTTAGAAAAAGATAAATTATCTTCTGGAGGTTTAGCCTCTTAAAGAGAACTTCTGGTGTTCTATTATGTGACCATCTTCAGAGTTTGAAGAGAACCTGAGACATTCTGTTCAGTAAAGAGAACCTCTTTAAAGATACCTGTTCAGACTCATACATTCAACTTGTACAGATCTCATTTGTACAAGTAAATCTCACCCTTGTTTTAATACAGGAATTATTTTATAACCTGTAACTGCTAAGTGTCCAGTAGACCTCTGATGGTAATCAAAGACTTTGCGTTGTCTTCTTCTTTGGCTAGTGTTTCTGTGCCTAAAATGGTGAAGACTGTGCAGTAATTGTTCTACCTGAATGCATAATCAGAAAATCTCTATATGTGACACTGTGAAGAGAAGAAATATGTCAGGTTTTCTGTGCTGGTCCAGTTTTACATTAAGAAGATGCTCAGTAGGAACAGTTACGTTTTCTTGGGATTCAGATTTATTACTAATTTACTGCTTATTTAAGTGTTATAATTAAAAAATGGATATCAGTAAGAGTGTTGTCATTTAGCTGAGTTAGGGCATGAAACTTAGTGGTGGAGGTTCAGATGCCTTTCCATACAAAGCATAAATGGTATGAGTCTGTTCTACAATAACCAAAATTTAATATGGTCTTAAGGCTAATAACCATTTAAGATAAAGACATTTAGTCAAAGATTAGGGTCATATGATCTATTTTATGAGTTTTTAGAAGGGAAAGTTACTCATTAGGTGGTTTTGTCCAAGAAAAGGGAAAAACAATGTGCAGGTGTTTTTTCGAATTACTATTAGCAATCCTCCATATTTCAGATTGAATGAGGAAGTAAAATAGTGAATTTTTTTAAATTTTAAAATAGTTTAAGGAGAGGAATTAGAAGAAAAGATTTAAGTTGGTGACACCATTCTAGGACTAGTGTAACTCATCAAGGGAGTCTGGAAATAATGTTATTAGGGAAACCTTCCCACTGAGACATCACCTTTTCGATAGCTAGTTGTGATCTCATTGTTTTGTTGAACTGGTTCCTTGTTCAGGCTCCAAACCTTAATTTGATTCATTTGTCCATTTCTGATTTTTTACGTGATATACTTCTGTTTCTCATTATGGTCTGTGCAAATGTCTTCATGACTACATCAAACCCAAAGGCCATTTGGAAGATACCAAGATAATCTTCCAGAGATGTCCATTACACCCATGTGATATCACACGTGTTTAGAACAGTATTTCACAGTCACAGTACCAAAACACCCTTGTTAATCCTATTTCCATGTATTCTATAAATGCTGAAACTACATGTATGTTGGTCCTTCACTATTAAAAGAGAGACAGATGAAATGTAAGGTGTTGCTTGATCTGTCAGCCACTGCCGTGACACACTGTTCTCCAAATTACCTATCTCCTCTGACATAGATGCCCATTCTTTCTTTAGTATCTTCTTCTTTTTTATTTTTTCCTCTTCAATTCTCCCTCCCTCCTCTTTTCTGTCATCAAAGCTTCTGATAGAAGTAAATAGATGCTTTTTTTACATATACTACTCAGTAAGGGGGGTGGGAGTTGAGCTGTTTACTGGCTCATGAGACTTTCTGTTAACGGTTCCTCAAGGAGACAAAAGAAATGTAAATACGTATTTTAAAAAAACTGTGATTCCTGCCACCTCCTGTAAGATATAATTATCAAAGTTCATAGAACAGTATTAGCTAGATGACATCAAATGGTGAATTAGATATAAATGCTATTTTTAATGAAATGATAAGATGGGACAATGAAGCTGATTTGTGGAATCTCCCAGATGGTTATGGCTGGAATACAGTTCGGAAAAAAAATTACTGTGTTTTGTCTAGATATTTTCCAAAGGCACTATTTCCATTTTTGATTTTTAAGAAGCATTTCCAGTCTGAACAGAGTAAAATTTTCCAATGTATTACAGGGAAATTATGATAGAATGTTTCATTTCAACTGAATGAAATGATCTGATCTCACTGAAATAAAATATTTGCATAGTAAAAGTTTCATTTGGGAAGGAATTGGAAAAATCCTTTATTTTCATTGTTTCACTCATAGTGTTAATTCCCATCTTGGAAATAAGAAGCCTTTTCAGGATGTTGTAGGAGGAGAATTTACCCTAAATTGCTGACTCTTCCTTTACCAGAATTGCAGTATTGGTTTGGGTTTATTTCAAGGAGCAATATTGCCAATACATACACTTTCTCACCATCAGATGAGAGGGGTTTTTTTGTCCCCAAGCAAACTGTTTTCCTTTGAGAATCAAGGAATTGAATAAGTGCTTGTTGAGAGAGTCAGAACTCTTTGCTTCATTCATTTAGATAAAATAGATGACTTCATTTCTTAAAAATGAAGCACTAGAAGAGTTGTAGCTTCTTCAAAGACAAGTGGATCCTCTACTGGGCTCTAAATTAACTTCACTGTTCAAAATGAAAAATAAAAGGAAGGCAAAAGAAAGATCAGAGTCTGCTTAGGGGCACTGAATTCTTTGAGCTTTAGAAGAGAAAATAATATGATAGCAAGAGAGAGCTTATATTTCCAGTATTACTACGCTGAATAGCAATATTTTACTAAAGATGGTCTCTCATTTGAAAGGTAGTAACATGTGCAAACTATTGAAGCAGAGGAAAGAAATTTTTGTTAGGTAGGATAAATTAATGGGAGCTTGGAATTTATCACCAAGCCCCAACAATGTCAAAATCTTTTTCCAGCACTGGAGATCAAAGATTCTCTTACAACTCCATTTTAAAAATGCATTCACTTAAAAATTCATTTATAAATGCTTGACAGGACAAGAGTTCAAAACCCACCTGGACCCATTCCTGTGCAGCCTGCTCTAGGATGACCTGCTTTGGCAGGGAGGTTGAACTAAATGATCTGCAGAGGTCCCTTCTATCCCCAGATCATTCTGTGATAATTTAATTAGATCCTTTCAAAAGGATATTCTGCACTGCTTTGGGACTGGTTTTACTTCAAAGAGAGAAATAGATGTTCAGATTGCTTTATTAGATATTCCAGGCAACTTGTTCCAGGAACTCTTTACCTCAAAATGATCTTTGAGTAACCCCAGATAAGCACAAAACAGCTTTGCCAGGGATCAGCTGCCTGGCTTGTCTCTTCCTCACAGCTTGGACTCACACAACCACTGCAGAATAGTTTTCAGACCAGGGTTTTAAGGAAATTTGGTGCCTCCATGGGGTTCTCAAAGTGTTGATAAAGCCAAATTCCTGTAGGTCAGCAAGTCCCAAGGTTTTTACTTTGCTACTACTTTCTTTTCCTCTTTGGCCTTCACTGATGTGTTTGGCTTTTTGTCTCCTGTCTGGGTCTGCAATCATGTCCTTCTTTCATGCCTGATCCCTGTTCTTCCCATCCTCACCCAGTAGCAGTGGTTATTGCTCCATGTCTTACCTATTTACAAGGGGTAGTGCAGGGATTCTGTCACTGCTGGAAGACCTTTGGGAATGGAGCATCTTTGGTAATATCCATTTCCTCTTAATTGACCAAGAGAGAGTGATCTATTATATGAAGACATTTGCATATAATACCTTAGGCTTACTATCATGTATTCAATTTTTTTCACACTACTTTTCATACAAAGATTTTACAGGTTGTTCTTCTGGTCAGGTTTTATCTCCTTATGCTGGTAGTTCCCATTTCTAGTGCATTCTAGTACCAGTATTATCAGATAACTTTTGCTGTGTGAGGGCTCAGGAGTGTGGTGAGTGATGACTGTGATGGACAGTTGAGTCCTGCTGGTCTGCACCAAAAGTCTCAGTCATCCCTTTCTGGCTGGGACCGTACTAAATGCAGTGTCAGGGTGGGCTGATGTACCTCTGAAGGAAAAATTGATTTGGTTCATTTACACTCACCGTGAATCATAGAATCACATAATGGTTAGAGTTGGAAAGGACCTTAAAGATGATCTGGTTTCAACCCCCCTGCCATGGGCGGGGACACATCCCACTAGACCAAGTTGCTCAAAGCCCCATCCAGCCTGGTCTTGAACACTTCCAGGGATGGGGCATCCACAGATTATCTGGGCAACCTGTTCCAGTGCCTCACCACCTTCACAGTAAAGAATTTCTTCCTGATGTCAAATGTAAATCTCCCTCAAATCTACAGTGAAGTAGTCATCTGTTTGTGTCTAGTAACAACAGATCTATATTTAAATGTTATATATTGTCAAGACTAAAAATACTATTCTTCTAACCTGTTTATAAACAGCAGTTAGAAGCTCCCCATGAAGAGCTGTTGTCTGATGCTTTGCACAGCGTGGAAATAGAGTTGAGAAAACTTGCTGAGATACCTTGGCTTTATTATGTTTTTCAACCAAATGATGATGAGGTGAGTTTGATTAATAGTTCCTAGTTTTCTAATTGAACTTAATTTTCTTCTGGTAAGGAAGAGTAAGTTGGAATCCCTCATGATCTGGAGAGCAATTTCAGTAGTGATGCTGGATCCCTTCTGTCTGCTGTGAACAAGCTTCTGTGCCTCATGCTTTTTTTTTGTGGTTTGTTTCCTTTGGTGAATGTAAAGGTTTTGAGTAGTTCTTTAAAAACTGAAATAAGCATGGAGTTAAATTCCAACATTATTCTTTACAAAAGTAAAATTTGGTATTAATTTTTGAGATTAACTGTGAATTACCACCTCAAGCATGTAATTTGGTGGTTGTTTTCTGTTAATTAAAGGTAACTATGCCTTGTTTTTCTTGTAGGATCCCCCACTGGATTATGCTAAAAGAAACAACAGAAGTACAGTGTTCCGCATAGTGCCAAAGTTTAAAAAAGAAAAAGTTCAGAAGCATAAGACCAGCCCTCAGCCTGGTATGTGTTTTGCAATTACAAGAAAAATAATGGCGTTTGGGGAAAATGTGATTTTTATGAGGGTTGGTTTTTAAATAAGAGTTGAAATGATGTGCTCTACCTGAGAGTAAAGTCAAAGTGAAAAGCAGCTGAGCTAACTAGCATCTCCATTAGGATAAAGATTTCTTTCAGTGCATTTAGAAAGCACTTCAGTAGGAACCCAAGACTTTCCAATGAAATCAAAGAACTACTGCGAAAATATTTAGGTGCTTATATTATGCAACAGGACCTGTGTCTTTCCTGGTGGTTATGTTTGATTAATTCAGAGCAACACAAGTCATAGGTAAACACATTGTTTCCCTGTGAAGCTCCAATTCGTTTTTTTTCAGGTTAGTTTCAGAAGATGCACAATAGCTTTTATCGTACTGGTTTAATTAGCCAGTTATTCTTAAATTTCAGTTAGGCTTTAAGTTCAGTGAGTGAGACAAATCAAACAAAAAACCATGATAGTCAATACTGATTTTTTTTTATTTATTTTTTTTTTTTTATAATTAGAACAAGTTGAACAAACTCCACTCTCCTCTCGTTCCCATTCTTACCCTGAACTTACTTTACATCCAGGAGTTAATCAGTGATCAATTGGTCCTAAAACTGTGCCTACATCTTTGTCTTTTTAATGGGCAGTTGGTCAAAATCTGCAAAATCCTGCAGCTGTTGATCAGACTTCAAATTAGACTTCAGATTTCACTTAATTCTAAAACTGATCAGCATTGAATGAAGTTGCAAAACTATAGCAATAAGTAGCATAACTATCTTTTTTTTTTTTTCAATAAATGTGGTCTTATTAGGACTAATGTGGGCAACTAACCTTAGAGAACATTGTTTTACAGAGAGCTTATTAATGGCCTATGTAACGCAGTAGCTTAAAGAATACTTGTTGCATTAATTAAGGATACTAGAAACTGTTAATTACAACTGGACTTGCTTGCTGCCATTGCTATATTTGAGGTACGGTTGATACTTTAATTTTACATGTTAATTAGTTATTGAAGGCTTCACATCTCCCTGGATGACTACTAATTAATTAACGGTATAAAGCAGAACAACATTAGACTTTGCGTCACTGATCCTAAGGTGGTTTAATGTGAATTTGTTGGGTTTTAAAGGCTTTACCGGAGAAACTGGAGTAAAGCTGAAAGCATGGCTGCAAAGCAAAGAACCCCCAACTTTGTTTAGATACTTTCTCATGTTAACTGCTAACCTGTAACCTGCATGTGAAAAGGAAATTGTCAGTTTTTGTGGAAATGACACCTCTAACCTTTCCCTTTGCTAGCACGGCAATTCTACTCTGTTTTCCACTCTCTTTGGCCTAACCTTTGCTTGTGATGCATTTGAGCATGTAGAAATTAAGGGGGTTTTGCTCTTAACTTTGGTAGTTCAAAAATGGGGCACAGATGAAGTTGCTGCTTGGCTGGATCTGCTCAGTTTGGGAGAGTACAAAGAAATCTTCATCAGCCATGACATCCGAGGCTCTGAGCTTTTACATCTGGAAAGGCGAGATCTTAAGGTATTTCCTTTGTGCTACTTTTCTGCTATTGACCATTTTCTTTGACAAAACAACAACCAACTTTTCTTCTTTCCCTGCACTTGTTATGAGCTTGTAGCCTGGCTTACACTGTGCGAATATGCAATAAACTAATACACGCTGACTTTGGCCTGAATTTCTGAAGTGCTGACTTGTTCTCGCAACCACGAATATCTGTGTTACCTGAAATTTCCTTTTGTTTTTGCACTTTATGTAGAATTATAGCATTATAGTTTATGTCAGAAGGCAGAGGAAAAGCATGTTTGATATCTTGCTGACATAATGGTAATATAATGTTATCTTCAAGGATTCACTGTCTCCACTAAACAGGATCAATATGGATCAGTGGTGATAATAACTTTGAATCTGTCTACTGCAAGGTCAGCAACTATGAGCAGCTGACCTGCTTCAGGTGATTTATTGTTCATATATTGGGTATAGTGGGCGTGAGACAGATAAGCAGCTCAATAAATTGCAACATTGGACTTCCACCATGGCGTTGGTGTTTGTGTGTCAAAATAGACCTCCGCAATAGGTTTTCTCATCCCTGACCCCTTGACCAACCTCTGCCTGATTTAGAAAAGAGCACTTTTCTTTTCTCTCCAAAATCATACAACTTTCTTCCTCTGAGGTCAGATTGGTAAGTTTTGCAGAGTACAAATGTTCCCTAGCAGTTTGAGGCTGTCATTTGAGCTTGCTGGTCTTTTTCAGGAATGACTTAAGTGCATCCATTATATGTAATAGAGGCTATATCTTTGGGGATTCATTACATTACTTTTTCCGGGAACTCGGTAGTAATGACTTCTTGATAATGTGTTTTGCAACTGCATTTAGCACATCAGAGAGGAAATAGGATATTGTATAAATCGCAAACATTTACATTTAGAGTGCAAATCATCGCTCTAGCCACAGTGCTGTAGTCTCCAGATAGAGGCAATGGTTTCATACAAATGTGCCATTTTTCACAAAGTTTCTGATGGAGTATGAAATCCTGACATTTTGAAGTAATGTTTACGTTGTGTGACTGTTGCAGTAGAATACAGCTGCTGAAGTTAGCTGTGTTTGATAAGACGTGTTCAGCTGTTGTGTATTATTTCACCCTTCGGTATTAGATCACCTAAACTTTCTGTGGAAGTTAAATTCCTTTTTTTTTTTTTCAGTGTAATATATAGTCTCTCCGTGCAAAATTTTAGAAATGGAAAACTGTCTAAGCAACCCACCACAATGTTCCATTCATGGATGTTGCAAGTCCCCATTCTCTTAAAACTTTACTGGGAAAGTCAGCATCACATGATGCATAGTTTTTCTAAAACGTTAAGAAACCCTTAAATGAAACACAAATTAAGATGCCAGATTTGTTGGAATGAATGAGGGTGGGTAAGATCAGTGATAAACTAAGCACGGCTTCTGGCCATGCCTCGTTTCTGATGGCTACCAATTTGACTGCATGCCCAGAAGACTGGCATTTCAACCAAGTAAATGTCTGCAGCGGGTTAATCATCAACCTGTTATCCCTATTGCTAAGACTCATGCTGATTCAGCATAAATAGAACCCCATCACAACAGCCAACGCCCTGAAATATCTAAAAAGCCTGTCTTAAAGCCTACAGAGGGACAGACTCTTACTGTCCCCTCTTGTCTAGTGCTGCCTGGAAGCAGGAAGGCAGGTTTTAAATGCATAGCTGGACGAGGAGCTGCTCTATGCGAGTTGCCAAGGACATATCACGTGCTAGCAGAGGTCCTGCTCAAGGATCGCCCCATCTGCTCATTTAGCAGAGCTGAGAGCTTCCAACACGGTGCTCTTCCTCAGCCAGGCCAGGCTTTTGGCCAAGCACAGCTTGCACCCTGGGTAGCAACGCTGAATTTAAAGAGCAGAGTTTAGCACTTGTCTTGTTCGTTACCTGCGGGGTGTGATCCCTGCAGGGAGCCAGTTAAGGGCGGCTGAGGGAGCCTGCAGATCTCTGACCAGTGACCCGAAATTGGTGTCACGACGTGTGACGCGGTACCTAGGAAATGAGGAGCACGTCACAAACTGACCTGTTAATCTTTCCTCCCTGTGCCTATTGAGGTGTGCAGAGGAGCCTTCAGCCCTCTTGTGAGCTATAATCTGTCTCCAGCCTCTCCTCCAGCGCAAGGCTTTTGCTTCCTGCCAAGCTAAATGGGCTCGCCATTGATTCACAACCGCTTTAAGTCATGCGCGATAGATTTATCCTCTGTTACCTCTCGTGTCTGCAACAGGAAAAATCGTTGCCTGCTTTAATTGGATCCTCTGGGCCCACCTTTCTTTCAGTGGTCGAAAGTAGAGATGAAAAAGCAGCACGGAAAAGGATTTGATAAAACTCTTCTCCTTTGCGTGCATCACTAAAATAAATCAATAAGCTGACTGAAGGATTCAACACCTCTGATTATATTTCTGTGTAGCTTGTGGATTCCATTCTCAGTTAGCTCTGTGTGACAACTGCAAAATGGGTAACACCTCCAATAGGAACCAGATACCTCTTTCCATCCACCCCTTGCAGTAATACCTTTTCTCCAGCCTTCTATGCCTGATTTTATTTAGGGGAATCTTAGACTTCTACACCTGTGCGATTTGCTTCTGCTTGAGGAAAAGCTGGACAGTGAATTGCAAACTCTGTTGTAGAAACTGTAGAAAACAAGCTTTTTTCTTTTTCTTTTTTTTTTTTAACCTTATTTTACAAGCAAACTCATCAAAAACAAGACTGATTTTTCTAAAATGAATGCTAAGAATGCCAGCACTTACAACCACATTCCTGTGCATGCAGGTTAGTAATAATCAGAACTGCAACACGGTTGGTAGGATAAGGATGGTGTCTCCTTTGAGTTCCATAGCAATGTTGGTTTTCTTGAAGAGAGGCATTTCCATGCCTGATGCCAGTTTGATGTGCCAGTCAAGCTGAAGTCAGTGCTGAGGACTATGGCATTTCATCTCTGTGTTTCGCAGTGGGGTGTTTTGACTAAGTTCTTGCATGTTTTCTAAGATCATAGAACCATAGAATCGTCTAGGTTGGAAGGGACCTTTGAGAGTATCTAGTCCAACCACCAACCTAATTCTGACAAAAAAAACATCACTAAACTAGACTTCAGGCATGCTAGATGGCTTTTGACACTGGGAATGCAAGTAGAATAGGTTTCCCATCTGGAAGATGTTAATAGTAAGGAGTGTTTACATAAATTGTTCGGTAGTACTACATTGGTGGTACATTTGGCCAAAATCTGTGCGGCAAACCTGGAATAAATGGATTCTTGGCTAAGCAGACAGGGGCCTACTCACCATAATACAATGCAGATGAAGAGATGCTGAAAGCTTTCATCAGCTTTTTCATGCCCAACCTTTGTGGTTTTTTTTTCTTTCTCAAATTTGTTTGACCCTTACCTGCTGAAGGCCTAGAGATGGCAAAGTGGTTAGTGAGAGCAGGAGAGGTGATCCAGTAATTTTAAGGCCATAGCTGGGAAGAAAGAAAGGCTATTTTCTTCCTCAAACTCTGGCTGGAGTCTTGCCTTCAAAATCGTATTTTAGTCAAATTGAATTTTTGTTAATTAGATACCAAGTAAATATGGACAGATCATGTACAGCATGTAGATCTTTGGGGATCTTGATTTTCTAATGATGAATGTTATGCTGCCTAGCAGATCCTTTTAGTCTGAGATGACAGAATGTCTGCAAATTTTCCCACATCAGTAGAAAACTGAGAATACTAGATAGCATCTAGTGGCAGGAATGTATAAATCTCAATTTCCTCCAAACCAAGCTATTACACAGCATAAAAATTCAGAGATTATTTTGTTGGGTTTTGATTATTTTTTTTTCCCTAAACCTATGTCAGAATTTATCAAACATCCTCAAAATTGTGTAAGGCTCTTGAGGCTTGCTGTTTTGATCTATATTACAGCAACTTCAACTCGAACGAAAATAAAACTTCTTGCCTCTGAAATGGAGGGGATACTTTGTGAAAGTTGGTGGAAAAAAGTGGCTGAGCTTTCTGGGAACTTCATAATATGATTCTTTCCTCTGATCTTTGCAGTCTGGCAGCATCTTGCTATGTTGGTTGTCCAACAGAAGTTCTACTCATGAAAAATATTTGTTCTGCAGAATTTGCCAGTTCTTAGCTTTTAACGCATGTGTGGATTTTTGTGGTTTGGAAAGTATCCTTATAGGTTTTTCCTTATGTAGAATTTCTTCCACATACATAGCAGCTAGGCTATTTCAGTAATTTCAGTAGTGGTGTGTATTTCTGATTCATTGGAAAACTAAGTTTAACATAAACGAGAAAATATCTTCAAATCTAAAATGATTAATGTTACTGTCATCATGGGGCAAATTTGATGTCCGTTGCCTACACCAATACTCTGAACTTAAAAAATTAGTATTGCATTTTTTTATAAGTGTTGATAAAGTGTTGATAAATTGATGTGATGTGGAAAATCCGTAAGCTTTTTTTCAGATAGGTTTATCAACAGTGTTTGATTTGGGAACTTTTAGGAACACCTCTGGAACTCTTTAATGCTGGCACCTTTGTGCCAAAATACTGTTAAGGATGGTCACATATTTATATTACTGGCAGTTTTCTGCTGAAGAAACAACCAGATTTTTTTTTTTTTTTCTTTTTTGGCTCTAACATAAACAGAATTTCATCTTGACTCTCTGAAAATTAATCCACCTGTCTAATTATCTGTGCTGTGCTTCCTTTTCAACGAAATAATTAATTCCTACTCGTCTGACCATCCCTTTCTTCCTTTGGAGAAATGCAAAATGAATTGCATGCTAACGCTTTTTAAGTAATACAAAGTGCACGTTTCCCAAGGTTTCTGTGACAGTCAGAAGTTAGAAGGAGTCTTTGTGTAGAGTATATAGAGAACACTTTATTTGCTTTCATTTTTCTTTCTCTGTGAGAATAATTATTTCAAGCTGCTTAATTACATTGCTTTTTAATGTCTTCGTAATGGAAAATCTTCCTATTAAAATGAAAGGATTTCTATTTCAGAAGAATAGATAGTGAAATTTTACCAAGATTTAATCACAATATGTTTACGTAAGGTTTATTCTACAAATAATTAATGTTTGAATATGCCACTAGCTCAACGTCACTACCACCAGGAATTGAAATAGTTTCTCAAAGCTGGGTTTTACAGATAAAGGAAGCACATTTCCACTGAAATTTCCAGCTTCCAAGCTGAAAATTCATTAGTGCAGTCTGGGATCATTAGCACAGTTGGGTGTCCCATTCTGCTCCTACGACCATTGGACCAGTTAAAATTGAAAAAGAGCGCTGCTAAAGCTGTTATTAATGCTGGAAGAGGTTTGCTGCAAAAATTTCTTGTCCCTTGTCACTCATGTGGAGATGAGTCCCAGAAACCAATATTGGAAGCATTTCAGCTGATGTGATTGTTTTAGCAGTGGCTGTGAGGAGATTTACACTTGTGCTTTTGACATTTTCCTTTGGGATGTGACTGTCATGTCTCTGAGAATTTTTCTTCCAGCTCTCTAATCAGGAAGATCCATGTTAGGAGACATAACCTTTTTGGAATGAAAAACATGCTTACCTTTTTCTATTGCTCTCTAAAGGGAAGTTGTCCTACATGCCTGTAGCCATTACATCCACTTTCCCTTGAGAATCTGGGGATATGTGTGTTCGTTGATTAAAACAGACATCGTAGAGCCTCAGATCAAGGGACATTGCTGGACAGAAGCCCTAATCCATCACATCCTGCCAAGCATTCAATTGCTGTATTAGAGAGGAGGGGGAGATTGTTCTTTTTTTTTGTTTGTTTGTTTGTTTTGGGTTGGGGTTTTTTTTGCCAGAAATTGGGAAAGCTTTTTGTACTTAGAAGTCAAGTGAAATATGTTTTTGACGGATATTGTAGTGCCTTGGGTTGTCATTATTGCAGGTAAGTAATTTTCTGTTGGTAAAACAGAGGGATTCATTGTATGCTCTAAGCAATTTTTTCCTTTTGTTAGGCAACACTTGCTAGTGCCACAGAGTCTTTGACACTTAATGTTGATTGCAGTGAACATATTTCTAGACATCTGTTGCATGGTTAGATCATAATCAACGGGTTTGGGTTTTTTCCTTTTGTAAATAAACTTCCTTCTTTTTCTTTTTCTTTCTTTTTTTTTTTTTCTTTCTTTTTATTTCTGTAGGACCTGGGGATAACGAAAGTGGGTCATATGAAGCGAATTCTCCAGGGAATTAAAGAGCTCGGCAAGAACACCCCTTCGTCTGAAGTGTAATTGTGGTGGTGCTCTCCCTAGAGGGAGAAAGGAAAGTTGCTGGAGAAGCAAAGCTGTGGAGGGCACTTTGCTGTCTTTGTAGTTTACTCTATGGAAGAATAAGAGCCGGTGCTTGTACGGGCTAGTATCTCTGAATTCTTGTATGGTGAAGAGCTTGCTGCAAGAGTACAAAAGGATTTGTGCCAAAAAAGAAAAAAAAAATAGTAAAAAAAGGAGGAAAAAAAAGAAGAAAAAAAAAAAAAACCCAAGGAAGGAAATGGTGATACGTTCTTCGAAGACGTTTCCTTGGTGTGCAAAACTTGGCCAGTTCGGGGAAGCACGTTGTGGTCAATCAGTCGGTTTGTGGGGAACTGCACTGACTGGCAAAACATAATCAAGAAACGATCCGCTTTGCTTTCACGCAGCTCCGTTCTGCCTCTCTTTATGCTGCAGCAAGATACCACCCGTACAGCGCGAGGTTGCTCCTTCCGAGGCCTAGCTCCCTAAAACCAACCTCCTCTGCAGGAGACCGAGAGGTTTTGGAGGTTCCACGCCGTGAGCCTAAGCAGTGCCGTGGGTACCCAGCGCTCCCTGACCACCCAGAACTGGGCGGGGAGAGATACCTTGTGATACCATGAATGCAAACTCTAATGCATGGTGTGCCTGCCTGAATCGTCTGTTGTTCTGTTGCATGACACATCTGATACTTTAAACACTTGAACAACTTTTATATCGGTTTGAATGAGGTTTAATTTATTACTACTTGAGTGTCTTTTGTTTTATTTTATGTTTTTGCAGTTTCAGGCACTTTTCTATTCTTCAGTGTTGTGTTATGCCTAAAATGTGTTCTACGGCAAAGGATGTGTGGGTGTGGAAACTTAGCATTTGTGCCATATTCAGCAGATTATATGCATTATATATGATTGAAACACTGTACAGTTAGATTTTTAACTATACCATGTACAGAAGGTGTATCAGGTAACTAACTTATGAGTATTTTTGAAAGACCGGTACCTCACAAAAATATCGATTGGCTTCCTGCATGGAAAATGATAAAGAGTTTTCTCATGGTGCATTTTAATGTAGTTATTCAGTTATCTTAAACATCTGTAGCATATTTGAACTTCTAGGCACTAATAGTTTTATTTATTCTATTGTTCAAAAAGCAGGTTGAAAGATTAATGAAAAATTTCTACAGGAAAATTAACTTTATTTATCATACATAAGGAGAGTTTTAAAATGTAGCAGCTGATTTGATTTTTGTGGGGTAAGCTTTTACTCATTACTAATTTACCATTAATTTACAAATGTCTCTATATGCATTTCTTTACAAAGGCATCAGTTTGTTTCTTGTCAGCACTCCGACATCAGTAGATCATAAAACTCTAAAAATCAGACTCTAAGGTTTTACACTATGCATGCAAAGATGAATCACATGCAAGATAGTAATCCATGAGTGTGAAAAGGTTTAAAAAATTCAAACCATCTTTGTTTAGAAATTGTGTTAGACCAGAGTTTATAAGGTTATTTACAGCTTACTTAAACAAAATCTAGCTTTATAATTGAATTTCCAGGTTAATTTTTCACAAAAATGTTCATCTAGTAGAAAAATAACTTGCATTTATCTACAAAAAAAGCCCCTCCTTAAATGTTTAAGATGTGATGATATTGCACCACCTGCCAGAAAACTTGCACAGAATCGCTGTCTCCTTGCTGTTCCTAACATGTCATTGGGGCATGAGGAACAATTGGCTTTTACTTAATCGAGTAGCTTTGACATTTCTTACAGGTTAAAGAGTATCTTAATATCTATTTATGTTTTTATGATAGGCAGCAGAGTAAGGTTTCATTTGGGTTTTTTTCCAAAGCTAATTTTCCCTGTTTAAAGGGGGCAATGTCAAGTACTGCGTCCTGGGTTTGTCTTCCCCTTCTCGTGAGTACGATGGGAATCATCCCTTGGAAAGTAAAATCTGTTCCCCTCATTGTTTTATTGAAAAAAATATCAAAAGGAACAAAACCAGTTTCATTTATATCCAATTATAGTACTATGTACTCTTGCTGCTGTAGGTTCAACAGGCACCACTCTGGGAGCTCTGTGGACATAATCGATTATTCTGGTAAATAAACAAAAGTAAAAGGGTATGTTCCATTAGGTTTTCCATTAAAAAAAAAGCCAAAATCCCTTTGCCACATGACGTGATTTTCATGCTGCTGTATAAAAAGCATATGCAAACAATGGGAAGTTAGGCAAACAATGGAAAGAGCATACACATATTTTTTAATGTACTTGACCTTCCCCCCTTTAATGATGTTCAGACGCATCTGTCAAGTCTTTGCAAGTTGTATTTCCTTTTCTCTTTGTTTCTCCGTAAGCGACGCTATATTTTAATGTGTGACATTATTCCAATATATGGATGTTACTGTAGACTACCTAGTTCATCTTCCTGGTCAAATCAAGGAAGTATTACACGGGAGAACTTTCCTTTCCTTTCCTGACTGTAGGATACACTCTCTTTACAACTTTCAGCCTTGCTTATATGCAACGCGTTAAGATGGGCTACGGAACAGGACCCCTCCAGGTCGCTGTAGAGGTCTACGCTGAATATATTCAATAATATGGGAGCTGCTTTTAGGCAGGGAAGATGGCCAAGTGGTGTTGGTAGTGCAGCATTCTTATGACACTCCTCAAATTACCTCAGTATAGGACAACTGATCGATTGTCTTTGTATAGTTGGGTTTGTTTTTTTTTAAATGACCACCAAAGAATTTAACTTTGATTGTCCTAAGCAGAAGGGTTTTTTAAATGTGCAAGTAGGGGAAAGAAAAAAGAAAAAAAGAAAAAAAAAAAGTAAGCATCATTTATGCTGTATTTACTAGATGCCCAGAAGAGCAAATTTTATGCAACTCGATGCCTTAGACTAGTGTTGGCTGTCAAATCCAAATGTGTCTGACAAAGAGGCTCAAAATATTTCATGGGGTTTCTCTGCCAAGGCCGTGGGTTGTAACTGTGCTTAATGATGTGGCTTTTCTAAAGAGAGACTTTTGAACACAGTTGCACTATGTCATGATTATTGTAATTTCCAAGTATTGGCTTTTTTTTTTCCTTACTGCTGTAAAAGTCCCAGGTCCTGGAACTAAAGGCATATATAGTTACATTTTAAATCAACTGAGTTCTTCACAATTTAATACTGATGTTTAAAGTACTTCAAAGCGTACATCCCAGTAGTTCATCAAAAATAAGGTAAACACAGCCCCTAAAAGTAGGTTGTTTTAGAGAAAACAAGTCATCCCAATAGATCCTGTGAAGCCTTTTTTTTTGTGGTTGGCATTCATATAGATTAAATGCCCTTCGTTTGAGAAGGAGGGAGAGGAGAAAGGCGTGTTTTAAAATGGCAGCAGATTGCAAAGTCCATGTTTCTGTTTTGCCATTTTGGAATGGGATTTTTCCAGTTTACTATATTCAACTCGGGTCACGCAAGTCTCGCCTTTATAATGCCTAATGCCTTTTTCTTAGAAACTGAATGAAATCGGGCAAACTCGTGGTTGTAGGTGTTGTATTTTTTTTACAATACCTTAAAGAAAAAAAACTTGTTAAAAAATGAAAATTTTTATATGATGGCAGTTGCAGATTTTCTTGATGATACATTTTTATGTGTTTCCCCTTTACCACTATTTTTTCCCTAAACATTCCATTCTTTTAAATAAAAATATTTGAAACATACGGAAGAATAGTGAAATACAACTCCTAAGCTCAAAACTCCCCCCAGACTATTTCAATCCAGTATTTCTTTCTTAGAGACTGCAGTAAATACACTTGGTCCTGTAAATAATAAGTAGAAATCATCTTTCTCTTTCCATCCCCACCCGAAGAAATTCAGACTGCAATGTTGAATAACTGTAATTCAAACAAGAGGAACTGATATTTTTTATATATGTATAATTGCCCATTTCATATTTTCCTATGCTTTTTGTGGAGAAATAGCAAACCTGCCAATTCTGACTTTTTAATTGAACTCAGCGATGCTAATTCACTTAATGAAAGTTTCGTAATGCCTCGATAATGAACAGCTCTTATTGCAAGGATAAAATGGGTTTTTTCAATCCATCTAGTCTTCCTTTCTGGAAGACTGGCAGGAGACCTTCTGCATATTGTAGTGGCAAATGACTATATAAAGCAAATATGAGAGGAGGTTCCATAGCGCTGCTTTAAAAGCAGATGTAAAACTACATACTATGGATAGATAATTCTGCAATGGACGTGTCAGACAAAAACAACTGCAGCGATTCCATTTTGCTCGATGCTTCCTATTAATGATTGCATTACTAATGTTTACTACTGTTTCTCTGTTGCTCTCTCTGTGCCCCTAAGTATTAAGTTTTTGCATATAAGTTTGACAGCTCTGGTAACTAATAATTAGCAGTGCATAAAGGCTATGTGAAATAACAAGTGACGTATGTTGTTGAGGGTAACCAAGCTGGAGCAATATATTTAGCTTACAACCAGGAAATCATCTTGTCACTCGTCTTAAGTGACAGCCACAGAAAATTTTCTGATAAATTATAAACTTAGGTATTTTTCACCCCAGTAATGTCAGTACCTCTCAACTACAGCGTCCTGAGTGTCAGATTTATACGACGGGCTCTTCCATTTTTTAAATTCTGTTTTCAGAGATTGTATGTTTTGTGGTATGATTTTCCTATCATCACAGTTCGATGCTGCTTATTCTAACTGCAAAGATTTAATGTTTGCAGGAACTGTACACGACTGTGTTGCTGTCTTAAGTAAAAGGAGGAGTTTTTGATGACTCGAGGAAGATGAGGAGTTTGGACAGGACTTAGAATATCTCTGCTGCCTCTTCAGAGATGAATGGTAGTATCAGCAGGATTGATAAAGCATCATTTGGTAATTATCAATAGAAAATCTTTACTGGTTGTATAAATTCCTGTATTTATATATAGAATATAGTGTGGAACTTGATCTTTTGTACTAAAAGAAAAACATTTTCTAGTTCTTTTCTACTACTGTTGCATTACATTTAATAGCTCTGTTAATGGTTAGCTTGTGTACTTGAAAAGCTCGTTTCTGCCATACAGAAGCCCAGTCTGATTCTCAGAAATTGTATTCCATTTGGATGCCATCTGAAGCCTTCCAGGAGACTGTTCCTGTAGTCAGTTGGAGCTAAAACCAAAACTCATTGCAACTTCCGTAGGCTTAATAGTGACTGCCCTCAATATTTGAACTGAAAAAAAAAAAAACCCTGAAATTTGGGGTTTTTTTCAGTCTGTAGAATTAAACTTGAACTGTCGTCCCCTCATCAACTGTAAAAACTAAAATACCAGCACTGTTAACACTTTGGCAGACTAGCAAAATGCTGGCAATTGCAGACCTGAGAGTATTCCTGGACAAATTATAATGAATTCAACTGCAGTGGTTAAAGACCTACCACCTTCAAAGCAGTCAACAGAAAATTCATATATAGTAAAAGCGAATTTAAATGTAAATTCACATATTTACTATTTTAAATAATTGGAAACTTCATGTCCCAGCTGACAGAAACACTTTTTATATAAGCTCTTTGATGGGATTTTGAGTTCATATAACCTACTGCTTGTATTAGTGAGGGCACAAGCTGGTACATAATTTATGTTTAACACAGGTTATGTCTCTACTAATATTCCCACATTGCTTCCCAGCTCCTGTGCCTGGATGACTTCCCAGCTGCTTGGCAAGACACTTGGCACACGTCCTGTCCCCCTGCCCCCTCAGTTTCTATTCAGGCAGGCTAGGAAAAAGCTGTAGGACACTCCAGGAGACCTAGATTGACCAAGGCTTCAGGCTCCAAAGTCTATGGTGGAGTAAAATCTTTTTAAGTTATACTTTGCAATGCCTACTGAAAGCTTGCCATGTAGCTTGCTGTGCCACTAACGACTGACTCCTGCAATGCCCTTCGAAAGAGAGGTGTTTTGTCTAACTCCAGCAGCTGTGTAAGGCTTTTGAAAACACTAGAAATTATGGTAGGTATTAATAGGACAAGTATGCAAATGACTAATCTATGTTTTATTCTATGGAACAAACACTTTGGGGGAAAAAAAAGATATTTTTAGTATGAAAGAGTAGTGGTAGGATTGAAAAGATACAGTAAAAGCAACATGGTTGAAAAAGGAAGGTAAAAGCAATATGGTGCAAAGTTTAAAGTAATTTGAAATATTTTTTTTTTTCCAAGTGCATTGGAGATAATTGTTTTAGGAAGCCGTTTTTGATCAAGGTGTAGCTATGTTATACGAGAGCATGTGAACTGGAAGATGAAACCAGGAAGAAATGAACTAAAAGTAAAATTGGGCAGTTTGTGTTCATTATGGAAACTGTGTGAAAAGGCAAAAATCAAACCCTCTCAGTGCCCCAAAACCCTGCTATGGATATATAAAGGGAGTTAGCATTTTAAGTCCTACTTTTATTAAACTAAAGTGTTAATCGGATAGAAAGCTTTTTAGTTTAATTACTAACCTGACAATGTCACTAACAGGGAAAGAGTTACAGATATGACTGTGTTTTTCTCCCCATGTTAGATAACGTAAGCTCTGATTGTGACTAATTCTCCTTGCAGTTACAGTCAATCATTACATGAATGGGGAGGTTGAGGAAAGCTGTGTGGAGCTGCTTGGTCTTGCTTTTCAGGACAGGAGAGCATTTTGGCTGACAAGTAGGGACTGGGGGCTCTTAATGAGAATTTTAAGAATGTAAGATTTCTTACTGGGAGAGTGAAAGTTTACATACAACGAGCACACAGGCGAGCAAGTACTCACTGGGAAGGTTCCTAGTGGCACTGCCCTCTCACAGGATGCCATCTCTGCATTGAAAAAGGCATTTGGACTGTACCACTTTTGCCAGATTTTGGAGGATTTTCTACAGGCATCTGTCACTTGTGGGGTCTGTGCGTTCTGTCTTGGATTTCCATCTCCTTATAACACACACTTTGAACAATGCAATTATCCATATATGACAAAAATTACCATTTTTTCCCTTAATGAGCACAGCTTGTGAACCTGTCCTGAAATAATTTGTTTCATTATCCACTCTCTTACATCATGCCCTTTGAATCCTAAAATAGCTGAAACACAGGGCCTCCCTAGAGCTGCCAGATGCCAACCAATTTGGTTTGCTGAAGCTTGTGTGTTGAAGAATTCGTCAAAGGGCAAGATAATGCAGCAGAAGATGAGATATGAAAAGGCCACAATTTGTACATAAAAGAGTACAAGCCGTTGAGTAGCTTCTCAGAGATGAAGAGGGCCTGATCTCTGCAACACAGGTCTGGTCCTTCTTTGTCACTGTCATCACACGCAAATCATTTAATCATAGAACACTTTGGGTTGGAAGGGACCTTAAAGATCATCTAGTTCCAACTCCACTGCCCTGGGCAGGGACACCTCCCACCGGACCAGGTGATTTAAAGCCCCCTCCAGCCTGGCCTTGAGCACCTCCAGGGACTGAGCATCCAGAACCTCTCTGGGTAACCTCTAATGACCTCTACTACTAATTAATGACCTCTAACGCTTGACAGCTGCCTGTCTTAATTCATGGTGACGGCAAACATACCAGTTAGTACTATCAAAACTTCTCACTGTCGCAACTCTACACCCTTTAAATGTCTTTAAATGTTTAGCACCATGCAATTGCATGTATGTACTTGCAGTGTATGTTCTGGCACTTAAAAAACCAAATTTAATATAAAGGTATTTTACAGGTCCTGAGAGGTTCCCAGCCCAACACGAGTGATTTCTTTAATTAGCCAGGCTTGTCACTTAAACTACTATTCCAGTCAAGTACAGCTGTTAATTAATTCTGTACTAACATCCACTCACTTGCATGAAGGGATGCATAAAGTGCAACATGGAAGTGTTGCAGAGCTGTGACATTGTCTGGTTTTCTGCATAACTCATATCTTTGGGCCTGAATAGCATTTTGTAGCAAGAAGCTGAAACACATGATTTCCACTCAGTTCAAAACCGTAGAAAATGAAAGCGTCTAACACTGCTGCACGCTCAGTAGATTCCACCCTTGATTCCCCTGTTTACTCCACAGGAAAATCCATCGTCTTTGCAAACATATAGATCTGTTGGGACTTAGGCACGTGCTGAGCGTTAAAGAGCACTTTAGTCCCCCTCTCCTTGGAGATTACCCACGTATTTCAGTTTTAGCCTTTATGTGTAAGCCTATGGAGGATTGGGGTAGGTAGAAGCTGCTCCTCACCTCACATAGAAGTTAGCAGGTGGACCATCAGTAGACTTTGAAACGCCATACCTATGAATGTTGTTCTCTTGCCAGTATTTGCGTGTGCATGTGTGTATATATGTAGTATCTAGATTTGTAGTGCGTATGTGCGTACGCATCTGTATATGCATACCCTGTTTTGCCCAATATAATTGCCAACTTGTGTGTAGAGCCAAAAAACCTTTTAACTATACAGTGCTTGAGATGCTGCATTGTTTTTATTATAATATTTTTTTATATCAGATGAATTGCGGGATGTTTACAGCTGCTTATTAATATTTAACTTATACAATGGAGTGGCAGGATGTTTATGATTGTTGTCAGCTAAAGAATTGTATATGATTCTGGGTGACATTTTGGCTTCGCTGAAATCCTTGGCTAAACTCCCATTGATCTCACTAGGGCCAAGATTAAACCCCTCTGAATCTATTGTTTACTGGCTATTTTCCTACTGTGATAATTTTTTTTTTTAAAGTGAGCGAAATGTATTTATTTTTTTTCCCCAATGTGAAATCTGCAGTTGCTATTTGGATTTTTCTACAGAACCTGCAAACTACAACACAGGTGGGAATATATCCCTCAGAGAACGTAGACTTTCTCATTGGTCTGGTCCTTCAATACGTCTAAGAAAATACCTTCTAAAACAACTTTTTGTAAGATTTAATACAGAATCTTCTAAAGACAGATCTCACCTTTCATACCTCTCTCCACACAGAGGGCACGCAGCCTGGCAGGGGAAAATGAAGAATTATTTACTGATGAATAAAAAGTTGTCCCGTCCATTTTGCATACCTACTGATGTCATACAGCTCACCTGGCCCTGCAGATCTGGAAAGAAACACATGACCTTATCCAAAAGTCCCTTATCTGAAATAATAATAATAAAAAAATACTAAAAAAAAATGTTACATAGTATATGGCTTTAAACTTTAAACACGGAGGTATCTTCAGCGCCAGTCTGTAGAATTATTCTCTCAGCATTTCACGGATTAATAACATTATGAAAATACTAAGTGGTAAGGCCAATCAGACAGCTGCTCGACAGAGAAATCACTTGTTTAGAGTCAGAAGGATCAGTTCTTTGATAGCACCAGAAGGAGGAAACGTACCGTAATGCAGCGCTTCCTAAACCCCTTTCCAGGGTATCTTCTTACTGCGTATGCTCTAAGTATATTCTTCCTGTAAAAAGACATAAGGCTGTGAAACAGCTAAATGGATGCGTCTTAATTTCTTCATCTAAGGCTAAAAATACAATTTTCAAACAAGAGCTATCATGCACTTTGAAATATGTATGTGTCTGGGAACAGGTAAGTTTGTATTCACCGTAGATAGTCATCACGCAGCAGGATTTGTAAAATGAGGTAGTCGTGCCAATGTTCTCAGAAAGCTGAAGAAATAGCCAGCCAGTTGTATTCCCCCACGAGGCTCTTTCTGAAGAGCATCTGTGCAAATGCTCACCACTCCCAGGGATCTCTTCCTAATCATTTCCTTTAAGAAAGGATCCTTATTCAGATTCCTACGCTTCCCCTTGCTAATAAGGAAAGAAGTAGGCACCTTGGTTGAACTTTCCAGGCGTTTGTTTGCTATAGAAACGGACCTCAAAAGAAGAAGCCGTTGAGGGCTGTCAGTAGGTTCGTGGAGGATATGCAGGTTTTTGCCCAGGCTCACTAGTTGGCTAACGTGGATCCAGTTACAGATTTCAGGGAAAAAAAAGCTCCTCTTGTGCTCCCGCTGTGGTCAGTGGCAAACTTCCATGGTTGTTAGTGGGAGCAGATGGGCACCCGAGTGAGCAGACAGCTTCCCTTCTGCATGTCCCTTCTCTTTCTGCAATTATAATCGGGTCTTGACTTCAGGACTCGGCGTTATTTGTCCGAAAGGCCAGGATGAGTAGAGGATATGGCGAGGAAATGAGGAGGAAGCGGCCGGAGGGCTGGATTCTGCCTTTCCTTTCCTGCCGCAGAGCTGGGGCAAGCCTGGGGGCAACTTAGTCGACCTTTGTGTGCCTCACTTTCTCCGCTGGTGGGAGCAAGGATGCTTGACCACCTTTGTATAGCTCCCCCTTCACCCCCCCAAAAAAAATATCCCCTATAGGTGAGCAGTGGTATATAAGCGGCTCAGTTTTACTGACACTATTATATATAGTATAAATAAATAACTTTTGTCCGTAACACTGCAAAAATTGCTTTTCCTAGTTTCAGTTCTGACTATTCGACGCCATCCTGGGTAGTCAGTTTTGAAGCTCAGCGGTCGCTCTAGTACTTAACAATTACCACACGTAGCGGGCTCTGTTTGCTGCAGAAAAGAGTAAAACTTTAAACTGCCTGAAAAAACTTGCCAATGAAGTATATCTAACAGAGCAGGGGTGTAACTTTTGGCTTTATTTACTTGTAATAATGGTAAGGAACAGTGAATTTTGTTTGTTTACATACTGTTTACAATGGCACAGTTTTATTTTTAATATATAAAAAAAACCAAACAATTGAGGTATTTATTGCATATACTATTTTAAAGATGTTTTATGTGTTTTCACCTTTGGAATATATTGTTACATTTCCTTGTACAGATAATTTGGGTGGCTTTGTTAATATAGTTAGTAATTTTTATGACTACTAAGTGACCAGTTTTCTGTGCCTTTTTATTGTTGGATGCATGATTACATATTTATTATTGTATGGAAGTCACTGAGATGTGTATTTTTGTATTCTGCTGGAAGCAATGGTTGATTTTATTGTACATGATAAGAGATGCCTTCCATAACGGGCACTCGTATGAGATCTTCCTTCTCAAATAAACAGAATGCATTCAATGTATGTAAGTCCTGGATTGGTTTTTTTTTCTGTGTCCGATGGAAATCTTTGAGCATCGTGACACTGAATTTTACACGTTACCCACCCCGAATGTGGGCTGCTACTGACGATCACCAAGTGCAAACCAAAATTCCCCACTGAAATCAATACAATGGCCGGTCCTTGGCACAGTGTAAGCTGTTGTAATTGAAAAGAAAACTCTGTATGTTAAAAGTAAATAAAATTTGGATGAATCAAATACCAAGCATCACTTCTATTCAGTCTGCCAGACACTGCCTGAAAATTGTTTTAAATTGCAGGCTATGAATACAGCTTTTAAACATACTTTACATGGCTACGTGCAAGCCCACGTGTAAGTAGGTCACTGTGCATGTAGGTGTTTACATTTACAGGGATCTTCTGCTAGCTCTTGCTGGCCTACGGCGTATTAAATGTAAAAATGGATTTACATTTGCATCCATAGTAACAACAGTAGTTAAAACAGAATATACAGTAGTGCCCTTGGTTTGATTTTGGTTTTGGTTTTTTTTTCCTCCTAAGGTAAACGGCAGTAAAACAAACACATTTTTCCTTGGGCAGTATATACTGAACCTTTCTAACGCCAACCCATGTAAACACACTCGGCTGAGCTGACTCCCTGCCAGGCCAGGGCAGTTCTGCAGACCAGCATCAACTTACCCTCCTGTGGGTCAGTGAGCCACCAGGCTGGTACTTAACCCGAGACGGGATGTGTGAGAGTAGGTACGATCAACAGCTTACACAGAAGGCAAAATGTAGCAGATGATAGGAACCGAAATCAGTTGACGAAGGCAATCACCTTGTGGTTGGGATCCGATTGTCCTGAAGCCATTTTTATGGATAGCCCAGAACCCTTAAAGGTCAGAGCTGGCAGTTTTCATGCCCAATGAATTCCAGGTCCTTATAAATCTCTTAGCATTGAAGCCTGAAACGGTTGGTTGTCATAATCAAAGCTGTGGCATAAATGAGAGACTGTATTAGGAGAAGTAGCTAATGAGGTGAAGGCAGGGACACCACTGGGGATGGCACTTGGCAGTCTACCAGGAGACCGGGTTTGGTGGTTGTATGGACACCATGAACCCTCCAGAATTGCTCCTAGCAGGAGGACTTAACAAAAGGCTTCCCATAGTTCATCTGGACTTTGTTAGATTTTTGTGAATAAGAAGTCAAGGAAAGTGGGGAAAAAAAAAAAAAAAAAGTGGTTGCATTGTAATTAATTAATTTGGGAGATACACTTAGGGAAGTTTTTAATAATTTTAAGACGGGTTTGGTAAATGGGTGAACTTCATACTTGCATATTTTAGTACTTGTGGTGTATAATCAATCCCTTCATGCCAGTGGTACTGCATACCTGATGATAAAATCTTTGAAATTGTAATAACTTTTAACTCCCAGGACTAAATTAATTACAATTTGAATACAGGTGGTGGTAGACAGGAAAGAGTTTAAATTAGAAGTCCTGAAGCAAACCCCTAGAAGCAAATCTATAATAGAGTCCTTGCCTGGAGAGTTTATGGAAAAGGGCTCTATAGATACCTTGTCTAAACCACAAAATCTGGTAGTGAATTACTTAAAGAGGTTTTGTCAGGATGGAGTGACAAACTACAAAGGGCAAAAATTACACTGATGGCATAACAAGCAGCTCGCTGACTCGCTGTTAATATTAGAATATTCAAATATTAGAGTACTACAATGTTAGAATATCAGAGCAGTGGGCAGGGCAAGAAGTGGGCAAGAGAATTATTTAAGAACAATACTGCCATTCAGGCCACTGAAAGTTTGTGTTTAGATTAAAATCTGCCCTGTCCTGGAAGCAGATGTGGGAGTGTGGTGTTAACCCAAACTGGTTGCGTTACTGAACTAGTACCATTTCCTCCGTAGTTAGTACAGGCTATTTTCTAGTCATATAACTGCAGTTCTGATCATACTCATACGTTTTGGAAATAAAATAACCTATGTCAACAGAACCATGGCCTGGATTGTCCCCAGCCACGTAACAGCAGGAAGAGGTCACGGATAAACTCCGTGCCCTAAACATGATAAAACACAAGGCGGCTGCAATCGCTTCCGTCCCGGATGAATGCACAAGAGATGAGTGAGAGCAGCAGCTGGCCCCTGGTCCTCCTCCTTTAGCCAAGAACTTAGGGGATCTACACGGAAGTGCACCTTTCTTTTTATAGAGGGAGAGATGGATAGGTGTCACGGCGATGAAATGGCACATCCCGGGACATTTCTGCAGGGGCTTTAGTTTCCGTTTCCTTTCCCTGACAGCAGAGCACAGCTGTGCCTGCGCTTGCCCCTCTGAACTCATTCCTCCACTCTGCCCTTTAGCTCTTGCTCGGCGCTTTTCCGTATCTCAAAGCTTCCAGCCATTCTCAGGTGCCTCTCGTCATTTCCCAATTACACGTTGCCAAGTGCAATTTCCTTTCTTCAATTTCATTCCAAAAAAAAACCCAACCCCCAAACCTGTCTGCTGCCTAGCAATGTCAGTGTAGCAGCAGATACACGTTCTCCTGGCAGTCACGCTATCCTCCGAGTAAATCAGTTCATTAATTAAAAATCACACATTTAATACCTCTGAATCCCTAACGCACCGTCCCCGGTAATAATAATCTGCTAATGGCAGAACTATTCAAGGGGTGGTGTGTTTCCTCTCACCCCGAGGGAATGCAGCTTTGCTGAGGCTTCCTGGGCACAGCTCCTCTGACCTGCTGTTGAAGCTGCCAGTTCTCTGAAGGTCAAGTCAGGAAGTTTTTACGCCGGACCTTGGAAGCGGTAAAAATAAAAGGATGTGCTTCTCATTTATGCCCGACGACTTATTTTCCAGCTAACTTTGCTTGAAAGCATGAATTTGGTCAGTCAGACAGAAACATTAAGGAGTTATTGTCAGATGAATACAAATGAAGAAAATGCAGGAGTGTTTGAAGGTGCCATGGAGCTGCTTCCAAGAGACGCGCTGTTTGGAGTGGGGGAAGCCACTTATTTAAGTGTAGTAGGTTCACCAGTTACTCCAGAATACTTGCATAAGGAGCTTAGCAGGTAATGGTTTCAGGCCATCCTTTCTCTTTCCCAGCTTCTACAGACACAGGGAGGAGCAGGTTGGGTTCTGGGGTCAACACTTCAGCTGAGCCAGAGCTCCCTTACCTGGACTTAGGTAGGCAACCCCTTCTTAGTATTAAAACCCAGGTACTTAAAATACTATATTATGAAGTGGGTTTTTCTTCTTTAAGCGCTGACTTTCTAAGGAGGTGAGTTTTACGTGATTCTGCTCTATCATTTGGTCTTTCTCACTTCCTCTCTTCCAGGCCTCCACCTTCCATGTTTTGAGCCCCCTCTCTCAGGCCGTAAACCCAAGGAAGTGTTGGACATGAGGTTGGACAGCATCAGATAGCATCAACTGCCGCGTAAAATCCAGCTGAATTTTTTTTTTCCAGGTGCCAGTTAAAGTCACAGCTGTCACTTACTATTTATCTCATCGGAAGAAATTAATTGAGTGAGTTTATATATGCATAAAAATGAAAAATGTTTCTTAAAGAGCTTATAAAGGAATTGGTTAAATGTGGGGAGATGAAGTAGCCAATACCTGTGCCAGCCCTGCTCCACCTCAGTGGCTGAGAAAAGAATAGTGCAAACTTCACAGTTTCAGCGTAAAACCTTCCCAAAATTGTATTAGGAAGGTATACAGAGCTTCACAAATCAAATGTCTTCTCTATTAAAATTTTCAATGTAATTTCATCTCCCTGTGTCCACTCAGCCATGAAAATGATAACTCTGTAATTCCCAGGATCTTGAGCCTATTTAAAACATTGATAGGAATATTAGTTAAATCTTCCAAACGTTATGGAAAGAGTAGCCTGGGCAAATGAGCCTAAATTCCTGAAAAATACAATAACGATTAATTATGTTAGCATAATCAATCACTTTTTTTTTTTTTTTTTTAGTCAATAGGAACCATAGCTAATGGCTGACTAAGTTCAATTAAGGTTTGATGAAGTGCTAGTTTTTAAATAGAATTTAAATTATTAAACCACACCATTTGCCAGCAGGATCAACAATACATCATGGTTAATATTTTATGCACAACTCTGCTCTCAAAATGTATATATTTTGAGATATATGTCTATATCTTGAAAGAAAGATTTAAGATCCTATGTATTCTAAGACGGCCAGTCAACCTGTGATTTTATGAAGGAGTTTTTTGCTTGCTGGATTAAATGGAAAAAACCCCAGTACATAAACCCTTGTCATTCTTTCACATCTGTTAATCTAATACCTAATTTGAATGCATCTGATATCCAGACTAATCCCTGGGGAAGTGGAGAGCGCAAGTATTTTCCCTGAATTTAAAGAGCACTCCTACCCTCAGCAGACTCACTTGCTTTGCGTCTTGTGGGAACTTGACCGTTGGGTTACCTTTGGGTTGGCAGAAGAGATTTGCCTGGGAGGAAACACCGCGATGGGAAGACGTTACATGACATTTTACCAACCCATCAGCGTTCCCATTCTGGCTGCCAGTGTCACTTGCTACTGTCAGGTTCCCACCTCCCTCATTAAACAGAGAAAAATGAGAATTTTAGGGTCTGTGCCACGCTAGAATTTTGCTGCAGCCCAGCCTTGGGCACTGAGTGATCCTGGAATCTAAAGCATCATTGACCATAAGGTGTGTACAAGGATGCTGTTGCCATTTCATGGTAGACTCCTTTACTATTTCACCAAAGCTTGGTTTGCTTTCAATATCAACTGATTTTTTTTTTATTTCATTTAGCAGTTCAAGATCTTTACCGTAAGTTGAAGTGTTTATTTTCACGTTGACTCTTTTTACTGGGCTGGAGTAGAAGTCATTCTCTTTTAGCAATACACAAATTACAGCTCCTCCCAGAAGACATTCAGTACCTCAGTTTAAATGCAGTTTCTCTTTCTGAATCCCGTCTTTTTCTCTTGATAGTTAAAAATAAGACTGGAGCAAAAAGCCTGTTGATACCACCACACTTTGCAGGGCAGCTACATCTCTTACCGTCCGTTCTCCTTTGCCAGCTCAGTGTCTTTGAGGGCATCTGACACCAACTTTGGTGGTGTCTCTTCCTCCAAGCATCATTTTACAGAGATCTTGACTCCTTTTACTGGACCGAGTATGGGGATGGGGAGATGCACTTTGAAAACACAGATTATAGTCTTCCAGTATATAGAATCAATCCTTAAACCGCTGGCACTGCTGGCATTTGAGTTGAAAATACAATCTCCAACGGCTCGTAATCATGACCAGGTCACAGGATACCACATGAGCTGAGCTGTGGTAACGGCATCTGTCACAGCAAGTATGAAGTAATTCAACTACATCGCTATGGGAGAAGTTTAAACTAAGTCACAGCGAGAGTCTGCACACAAAGTTTTCGTTTGTCAACTTGATCCTGTATCTAAACAATTCGATAAATCACCTGTAATATTTATGAAGTGAGTGCAGCATTCTGTGATTTCACTGCGCCACTGTAAATAAGAATTGATACACCCATAATTCATCACGGAGTAGCACGGTTTATAAAATAGACACATTAACTAGTGCAAATTGCACTTTTTCATCCTCTCTTTCATACTGACAGGAGTGAGATGTCCCATTTCCTTTCAAAGCAGGCCACCTAGTGCTTGCAGAGTTTCATCACAGTGAGGAACCTACTGCAAACAACTTTCTTTGTTCCCTCCTTTGCACTCCCTTTAAGCCACGGAGCTGCTCACTGTTTTTCAAGACATACTATGAGTTGTGCTGTAGTGCAACTTAAAAGAACAGAAATTCCAGATTGTGATTTCACATGCCTGTTCCCTGTCTTGCTCTCTGCTACTTACTTGCTTCCATTACAGGTTTTTGACAGACCTCTCTGGCAACCAGCTTAGCTCCCTAATATGGCCAGCAGGTTGAGGGAGGTGATTCTACCCCTCTACTCTGCTCTCCTGAGACCCCACCTGAAGTACTGTGTCCAGCTCTGGAGTCCTCAGCACAGGAAAGACATGTATCTGTTGGAGTGAGTCCAGAAGAGGGTCACAAAGATGGTCAGAGGGCTGAAGCACCTCTCCTGTGAGGACAAGATGAGAGAGCTGGGGTTGTTCAGCCTGGTGAAGAGAAGGCTTTGGGGAGACATTACTGCAGCCTTTCAGTACTTAAAGGAGACCTACAGGAAAGATGGGGACAAGCTTTTGAACAGGGCCTGTTGCCATAGGACAAAGGGTAATGATTTTAAATTAAAAAAGGGAAGATTTGGAGGAAATTCTTTACAATGTGGGTGGTGAAACAGTGGCACATGTTGCCGAGAGAGGTGGTAGATGTCTCATCCCTGGAAACATTCAAGGTCAGGCTGAATGGGGGCTCTGAGCAACCTGTTCTAGTTGGAGATGTCTCTGCTCATTGCAGGGGGTTTGGACTAGACGACCTTTAAGGGTCCCTTCCAACGCAAACTATTCTATGGTTCTGTGGTCAAGGAAATGACCACCACAACATGGTAGGGATCTGCTGGGTTGATGAACCAAACCAAGTGACAGAAGGACCTAGCATGAGGACTCGCTCAAAGATGAGGTAGTACTGGGAGAAAAGAGGAATGACAAAAGGGAATGAGAGCACGATCTTCCCTTTTCACCACCAGCAAGTTGGCAGAAGAACTTAATTAAGGTAGAAACACTGTCAGCTTCTCCAGAATGACACCAAGGCACTATTAGAGGAAGGAAAAGCTCCAGTCCTTTAGAAGTGCTATTAAAAAGCTGTGAGCTAAGTAGCTTCCATACCGGAATGTGACATCTCCAAAGAATGCTGAAAAGCATAGCTTGGAATGAAGTTACTAATTCTGTAGCTGTCTGATGAGACGTGTGACTAGTGTCCCGGGAAGATACTTCATCCCACCATTCTGCTGGAGCTTTCCTTCTTCCTCCCAGTGAGACAGAAGGAGAAAACCCAACCGTCTGCCGTCATTATGACGCTTCTCACAGTGGTCTAAATTCTGCTGATGGTCGATCCTGCCTGAATTTTGCACTGGATAAACGGGATAAATCTCTCGGTTATCTCAAGTGAGAGGTGAGTTTGGGGCTTTTTTTGCTTATGTAAGAGCTGTAAATACTGAGCTATTCAGCCCTGTATATGGCACAGCATCGCTAAATTCAGCCCTGCAGGACTGCCAATGTATTTGACAACATTCTCCCTTTTTTGTATGGCTTCAGCCTTTCAGTTAAGGTGAAAAAAACCCCAGTGGTTTCTCATTCTAATCTCTTTCTAAAGATGTGCTGAGCTTTTAATTTCTTTTGTTTTTTAAAAAGGAAATTTAACACTACCTAGAGGATCAAATCTGTATCACTAGGAAGAACACTTGTAGAAAACCCATGTCTCAGACTTTAAAACCTGAGAAAATTATGAAATGTCAGAAGTTATACATAAATGTTTTCTCTATTTGGTCTTCACTGTGTAACAGGCACCTTCATGTAACACGTCTCTTGTTAACCACTGTCAAGAGACGGAATATGGGCTGGACTGTTGGATCTGGCATGGAAGTGCTGACATTTCTACAGTGATAGTAACTTTCAGAGAACAAGAGGTCTAAATGAGCTTCTTTTGGTCATAAATTTCAGAAAATTAGAGAAAGACTCTGAATTTCAAAGCAAGCTTTGCATTCTTCAAGACCAATGTGGCAAACTGTACAATGTGCTACTGCATGTGTGCTTTGTGCAGCTTCTTGTGAAGTATTTCAGTGTTATGTCAAACTGACCGAATATTTTATCACTGGTAAAAATAGCACATGCATAGATGGATAAAAAAATATCTGAAAATGTGCTTGTCAATGCTTCGTCCTGTTGGCAGAAATTTACTCTTGACTTAGGATCATCTTGCACTAGTTTTGTATCATCCATGGTAAAAGGATGTTGAATGAAAAGACAGGTGTGCATGATTGCACTTCTGATGAATGACAGAGAGTCTTTTTAATAACGAATCATGGAATGGGTTGGGTTGGGATGGATCTGGACCTTAAAGATCATCGAGTTCCAACCCCCCTGCCATGGCTGGTGTCCCACCTCCTACCAGACCAGGTTGCTCAAAGCACCATCCAGCCTGGCCTTGAAACATTTCCAGGGATGGAGCACCCACAATTTCCTTTGTCAACCTGTTGCAGTGCTTCACCACCCTCATAGTGAAAAATTTCTTCCTGATATCTGATCTAAATCTACCCCCTTCCAGTTTGAAACCACTACCCCTTGTCCTGTCACTACATGTCCTTGTAAAAAGTCCTTCTTCAGCTTCCTTGTAGACTCCAATTCATTAACATAATTTTAAAAAGCTGTCCTTTATGTACACGCAGTACCTTAATATTTTTAAATTAGGGGTTTTTTTTCCAATTCATCAAGATGTACTTTAGAAAGAGCCACAAACCAGCACCTGAGGATTGCTCTTGAGACCACTGTGGGGACAGTATTTATGAAGTGCTCTGGAGCAGAGAGGGAGGAGGGTGCAGGGCACAGTAGCTTTCAGTTTACCTTCTGCTTTCTCCAGATGCTTCTAAAGACTGAGGGACTGTAATGCTCTGCCTGTGTGGTACTCTCTTCCTCAGTCCACACCGTGAGCAGCACTCCTACCTCTGACAAGCCTCCTTCACCTGCAGTGTGCATCATTATCTTTCCTGAACAGAACTGGAAAACACCTGCATTAAAAATTAAAGGCCTCAGTGGAACACTTTACTTTCATGAATATAAGGTATTTTCTCTAGCACAGTGTGTATTTTTCTCTCACATATGCATTTGTACTGCCCTCAAATATACCAAATAGCTGTGCTAAGTTGCAACCAATAATATTACTTACATTAATTAAAAAAAACCAATTTTTAAAATCATACGTTAAAACTTGGCAACTATAAAACTGAAATTCAGTTTCCTTAGAAACTCAGCCTTTACAGCATCAATATCTATCAGGTTTCTGCAGTCTCTAAACATGGATTTACATAGAAAATTATCCTGCAAGACAGAAGCAGAGAAAATAAATGCCTCAAATTAAAAACAAAAAGAAGGGGAGCTATAATCGGTACTCTGGATCCTGGCACATTTCGTATTTCTCAGGTTTAGGCTCTTCCCTCATTGCACATCAGCTATCGGGAGTGGACTTGTGTGTTCTAATGCTCCACCTCGTTAAAAAATATAAAACTATATTTTCCATATTTTTCCTTATTTATGATAAAGAAAATCAACCATTCAAAGGGTTCCCCCTCCATGGATGATGAAGGAGGCAGGAGGAGAAAGTGTGCCTTCAGGCAAACTTGCCTCACCAGAGCCTAAGAAAACTAGGATGGGAAGATAAAGTGTTAGGTTATCTCCTAACAGAAGCTGTATGCAAACCTCTCAGTGATTCTTCAGAAATCATGATAGTTTTCCACACACAAACCATTCACATCAATCAGTTTTCAACCACAAAAAGATGCTTTCAGTACCCTGAAAAATCAACAAAATTTTGCTGATGAATAAACTAAATTAGATTAATGTAACTTCGTTTTCTGATCTAAAAATGGTAAAGTAGGCTCGTAGGGGAAATGAAATCCATTTCCATTTTTCTCAGAATCACAGAATCGTCATGGTTGGAAAGGACCTCTGAGATCACCAAGTCCAGCCATACATACACAAAAAAACCCCTACAATCTTGGCCACTGCAGCATGCCACTAGAGCATGCCCTCAAATACCCATCTACATGTTTCTTAAATGCCTCCAGGGACGGTGACTCAGTCGCTCTTCCCCAAGCCTGTAGCATTGCTTGGGGTTGTGGTGACCGAAATGCAGAAGCCGGCACTTGATCTTATTGAACCTCACACAATTGGCCTTGGCCCATCGATCCAACCTGTCCAGATCCCTCTGTAGAGCCTTTCTACCCTCAAGCAGATCAACACCTAGGTTGGTGTCATCTGCAAACTTACGCAGGGTGGACTCAATCTCCTCATCCAGATCATTGATAAAAATATTAAACAAGACTGGGTGTCTTTGGTGTGCTGTGTTTTAGAGGGGCATACTGCTAAAGAATCCATCATCAGTACATTATTGTAACTTACCCTTCAGTGACTCTATTATACTATTAACTTCAGCTCATAAAAGATCAGATGGTTCTACACTCTTGACTATCACAGACCTTTCTGCATAAAGAAATGTGAATACTGCAGAGGCTTCAGCCACTAATTTATTTCCTGTAGCCCATTTCACTGTCCCTAAAGAACAGAAAATCACAATTGGTGAATCCTTACCTGACTTTTAGCAGCAGGAAAACACTTAAGAAACCTTCTGATTGCAGTCTTTTAAGGTAACCATCTTGCAGGGACAGGCCTCAATATTCCCATGGATTTAAAGCTGATGAAATCAAAAGCTGCTGGAAATTCTGGAAACTTTTTGGCATATAAGGAAAAAAATAATTTAATACTTTTACAACACAGCTTTCAGGATCAAATTCTGACCTATCAATAGCACATCTGCTTTATTGTGCAGCATGTGACCTGGGCAATTATTTGAAAGCAAATAGTAATTCTCATTTTCCGTTGATTTATAGATAGAACAGTGTCTTATCAGTTGTAAATGACGACAAGTCATTAAAGTTCAAACAATTTGATTTTAATATTTTTTTTTCCATTTTAAAATACTCCTAATGCAGTTTCTTGCAACTGATCAAGCAAGCAATGAATTATTCCCCTTTCATTCGATTAAAAATGTTTTAGCTTTATATATATATAGATGTATATACATATTTCCACAGCTTTAAAGCATCAGTGGCCACAAAGAAAGTACTTTCACCAAACTCAAAAATTATTTTCCTTAATTAAAAGAATAATTAATACATCATTGGTACATGGTCTAAAGTACCCAGTAATAGACAGTCTTACCAAGATGTATAATTTTAAGCTATGTTTGACCCTTGAAGAACTCAATATTCTGTCACAATTGAGTGAGCTGTAACTATTGGTAATACTGTGGAACATTTTTGTTGCTCTGCAACAGGGATGGTATTTTCTTTATGTCACATTTTTGCTGAAAAGAAATGAGTTGTTCTTAGAAGCTACGATCTGCACCATTCATGTGCTGTCTTACTGCTCAAAGCAAAATCATGGAGCTGCTTTTTTTTTAAGCGGTACCTTGACTTAATGATAAGAGTATTATAGACATTACTGTGATTATTATCCACATATAACCTAGATGCAGAATCTTTTAAACCCATTCCTATTTAGACTCAGGCGTAGTTTATCATTCCATTCCATTACCAACCCAATAGGCCCCAGTTGCTGTACTCCATACATCAGGAGCACACGGGGTAATCATGACTCCCAATACTCAAACAAGATGTATCCTGGAAATACATTTCAGATATTATTTAAATTATTCATTTCTGCTCTGATCTGCTTCAGTGACAGTTGAAAAATTTAACTTATTTGGTTCTCAATAGACTGTGAAAGTGCAACATGTCTGAGCCGAGAAATGTTCCTGGAAATAAACTTCATTGGGAAAATGAAATAGTTTTCAGCAAAGGTAGCTCAGAAACAGCTACTCAGAAATCTCATGGCAGTCGGGAAGAACGCACAACGTTTCTTTCAGACATTTCTATTCTTTGTCTCATTCTGGCCAAGATTTTCCATTTTCAAAGAGTGATTTGCAAAGAGGTCCTCGGAAAGGACAGCGGTCATTTTTCACAATGGCATCTCCTCAGGGTAATAATTCCCTCTCTTTGACATACAGCTTTTCAGGATTCTTTGTATCACAAGGAGCTTTTATACAACTGCATGGATGGAGTGAAGGCACTCCTACTTTGTCGCAGGTGATTGATTCCCTGTCAGTCCTAGTTTCTTCTTTTTATTTTTGAGAGAGAACTGATGTTTGAGAGAAGCCATTAACATTCCTATTATTGCTGAAAAGGCGCCACCAAGCGGTACAAGGATTTGATAGTTTCCCTTCAATATTTTGAAAGAAAAGACAGTAACACTTTCAGTAAAATGTGCTCTTGTTTAAAGAACATTTCTTTATCCTACTGAATCGGGGAGGAAATGAAATAATCTCTGAGTATGCGGCAACGCTGAGGAAATTAAGAATCAGAGAGAATCAAATGACCTATGACAGCAGCTCTTTGTGTGTGGAATATAAAACCAGGCAATCCAAGTGGACATATTGATTGAGACTGACTTAAACATATGCTCAAGTTAATGCACCTGAGAGGAAGAGCGCGTTTTAAGGTGTGCTGCAGCAGCGCACAGCAGCGCTGTGCAACAAATCCACCAGAAAGGAAGAGGAAAGCACACCATGAACAGTGCGTTAAATGCAAATGATTTCCAGTTCAAGAATAGACTCTGTAAAAACAGCCATAAACTGAGCCATCCTTAGAAAATACAAAGGTCAATGAAAAGCAAAGCAACTGCCATAAAATTCATTTGGAATCCAGATGGTAATAGCATGGGATTCACCAAGACTGCTGTAGCATCTCTGCAGTAGTTCAATTTGAGGGAGAAAAGAAGAGTCAGGTCTATTTACAAATGGAAAGAACAAGGTTTGAAATGTAGCTCAGTAAAGCATCTGTTGTTCCTCTCATTTCGCAGCAGGAGTATTAGAGACTACTTAAATAGATGACATTGCAGAAAACTTAATTACCACTAAACATTTATGAGGGAATTAATTGTTCCCTGGAGTTACCACAGTTGAAGTAACGATGGCATATGACACAAATGAGAGAAGTGTACAGTATCTGCGTATTTAAGAAGTTACGAGATTTATCTTACAACAGAAATTATCTAAATGGGTTTTAAAACCAGCTGGTACCTTTTATGATGATACCATAATTGTAAACTGCAGGAATGCAAAGATGTAATTTTTGTAACAAACTTTTTCAACGTCTTTTTCTAAAAAACACCCAAAGGGACAGACAACTGGGATGCCACCAGCACTCTGCAATACTACCTAGGGTTACATTCAGCAAACTCAGCACTTGAGCACAGCTAGTTCTGAAAATGAAGGAGGGGTTCTCTGTGTTGGTGTTGACCTCAACATCAGCAATTACACAGTAAGGCATAGACGATCAGTATCTTTTACCTAGTTCAGCAGATGTATTTGCCTCATTATTGTATTTTTTGGCAAGTTCATCCTAACTTAAATTTATCCAGAAATGTGGACACAAAAGAGGCAATGTGTATCTGATAACAGATATATGCGTTTATTTCAATCTAATAGTGTATTGTCTGCAGTGATGGTACTTTGTGGTTAGTAGGTAGATATTTCTAGTAACATTAATCAAAAAATTAGCAATAAAGGACACCCTGAAAACTCCCTCATGGCCTTGGGTATCATCACTGGTGCTCATGAAAAAAGTAATTGATTTAATTGTCTCGTACTAGCAATGATAGTGTACATAAATCACAAGGCAGAGCTGCAGAAATCCATAAGGAATCCCAAGTGGAGTACAGTTACATTCCTTTCTGACAGTAGTCAGTTATTGAAAGAGTGCTTGAACATTTTCTAATTGGACAGGTTGGCACTGAAAATCCTGGACTGTACTGGTTCCATCAAAACTTTCTACAGAAAGCTTAAGCTTTCTTGGCTGTGGCTGCTGGCCAGAAATCCAGCTAAGGTGGCTGCTTACTGTAGCTCAGCTGACTGGCTATCTAGCTCCCTGGCAATATGCCGACTGCTCAGTTGGTTTCTTGGCTCCCCAAGCTTGTCAGCTGGCAAAGAAATAGATTGTTCCATTTTTTGCCAGAAAGGCTGCAGAGCCAACGTGTTTTGTTCCAGCGCTTGATGAAACAAAATATTGACAAGCTGGAATTTCCTGTAGAATAGAAATTTCGCTTCCCAGCCAGCTCCAGTTATTATTTTACTCTTGTGTAACATAGTGACGGCATTATCGCATCCTCTAAGTAAACACAATGCGCAGAAAGGATGGGAATCCAGAGAGCTGTCCAAGCCTTTGGATAAGAATCTTGTAGCATCTGAAACTGTCTCTATGCAGTACAATGCATCTTTTGACAAGGTTAGGTTGTGACGCTTTCCATTTTGCATTAAAAGGCCTATTAAGTTGGCCCTGAGAACTCATTTGTCAGCAGGACATAACTGGCCAACCGAGGGATGAATTCCGTGGATTATACTCTTTATGCCTATTGTTTTGGGAGAGGACTTAAGACAGGTTACAGAGCAAACTCCAGGAAAGGAAAACCAGTAACTAACAACTGCAACTTAGTTATATATAAAAAGATTGTTAGTTTTCACTGCTGAAAAAGGAGTTAACATATACATGAACATACAAATAAAAATGACTCCTCAGACACGTCCCTGGAAACAACAGGTTTATGAAACGTTCAGTGAAAAGAAACCAGAAAATATCGCATTGTACCACAGTGTCATAAACCCAACCTTTGTCAGAGGCAAACACCATTGTCTAGCCCAGGCCAAAGATTACTGACAGGATGACAAATGAAATTATGCACTCAAATGAAGAGTTCCAGTTTCATAGTTGGTAGGTGTGTCAAGAGTGTTTTCAAGGAGACACTGAGCAGGGTCTAAATGGCAAGGCAAGTCAACACATGGGTATGCACTCGGTGACAAAACAAGCCTATTTAAGCTGTTTCCGTTCTCTGTTGTCTCTGTGTTATCCCCAGTGCCACGCTGACACATTTATTATGTTGGTGAACTGGATCAGCAAAAAGGAAGGAAAGCAGGTTGTTTTCCAGTCTTCTCAGTTCAATCTCATTTACTGCTTGATTTCACAAATGTTCATGCTGGCACCGTCCAGAAGCAGCACAGACGTAGAAGCAGGTAGCTGGGCTGGGGAGCAGAAGGGTATGTTATAAACAGATAAGCCACTAGAAGTCATTAATGAAATTATTACATTATGAGCTTTAGATCTTTAGACTTCAGGGGTGGGGGGAGACAGTGTCAAGCGTGTCGGACCCTTCCCTGCTTGCTGTGAGGGGATCAGCAGAAAGGTTTATCCAGGTTTTGAGACAAGAAGTGTAGGCCACGCCTCCTGTTCAAGGTAGGAATACAAAGACTATAAATTAGCTATCTGCCTTCGAGAAGGCAATCTGTATCATTGTAAATTACATTAGTGTAGTTTATCTGATGTAATGTAAAGCATTGTCTGAGCTTAATAAGGCTGTAGTTATAGAGGGACGTTTTCCAGAAGTAGTATAAAATAAAAAAAGCCAAACCCCTGAAACAATCATGCAACTGTGCAGTTTTCATGCACAGACTAAAAAAAAAAAAAAAATCTAAGTGGGGATTGGTAAGGAAATGGGTGGCAAATGGCCATGAAGTCACAGACTAGCTCTTCATCTCCTTTTATAGAAGTGGCATTCAATACCTACAAGAGATGACATACAAGCCACTCTGAGATAATCTTTCAACAAGCTGCTGCATGCTAGTGATCCTGAAAATATCAAGCTCAAAAGACAGGTGCAGACAGAGACTCAGGATACTACCAGGGACACAACAGCATTTCTGACAAAAAGATTCCAAAGGTGCCTATTTTTGATACCGAAAGGACAAGCAGAAAACACTCCAGGTGCATAACTCCAGCCAGCCAGCTTTGTCTGATAACAGTTCCTCTCACCCAGCCTGATACTGAGCTCCACACATGGACTGATGTCCCAGACTGGCCTTGACCCATCTGTGTCACACGGAAGTGCCCGATGCCCTGGGCTGGAGCTATCCCCAGCTTGCCCTGCTCCCTGGCTGGGGGTAATGGATCACGCTCCAACTGGCCAGGCCCTGCCCTGAAAAATATAGAATTGACCAGGACACAAAATAGAACAGCCCAGAAATTAATACTCTCTTTTTTCCCAATTAATATATATTTTAAGAAGTGTTGGCTCACCAGCCAAGTGTCCTATGCTTTTACATTTAAATCAATTGTAAATAAAATATACATCACTTTCAAAGCTAAGCCCATTTTTATTATTGTATAACAACAACAACAACAACGAAAAATCTGACAAACAATGGCATGCTGTGGGTTATATTTCATAGTTTCCTGATGAGGCTAAATCTTGATTTTTTTTCAAGGTTTTGGCAGGGAGCCATAGGAACTCATTATTCTGAACAGTCTAGGGGGAATTATAAAACAAAGGGAATAAAAGGCTTGCATTTATTTTTAAAGCATGCTTTCTTATGTTTACATTGCTTCCAGATCTGTTTTGTTTTGCAAATTTTTCTACTTACTCTAAGTCCTGATACATGGAAAACAGTAAAACCTTTATAGATTTTTTTTAGGAAAACTGAGAAGTACTTTGAAAGGAAGAGCTGGTCAAAAAGCAGTTATTTTTTTAGTTAACCAAAGATGTGCAAAACCGTTAACATTTTTTACTTAAATCACAATGTATTTCCAAGCCAGGCTGATCTCAATGGGCACTGAAATAATGCCTAACTTCAGTTAAATTTTATTCTATTACTCCTTTACTTTCTTCCCGTCCCATAGGGACCTGCAGTCCCCGGGAATGTGAGAAACCTTTAATTTGTCCCACTTAGCTAACGCTGTGACATACTTTAGAACCTGTAATCCTTTGTTTCTTTTATCTACCTAGCCTGTGTATGGTTTGTGGGCTTTGTCACACAGCTCACTGGTTTTTAGGATAAATTAAAATGGCAAAATGAGTAAGTGAATATGCATCCTCTGACTTTTAAAGTGTTTAAAATGATTACACAACCCAGAAACAGCCTTTGATCAAGGACTAAGCAGAAATAAAACCACAGCTTAAGTAAAAACAGAAGCTAGGCAGAAGCAGGAATTATCTGGAAAAGTAATGTAGATGCCGTAGCAAAATTTCTCATATCCTTTTTATAGGGCTCAGGTAGTACCCAGAAGAAAAAATGCTACTTATAAAGAAGCCAGGGTTGTCTCTCTGTCTTTCTCTCTGTAAAGTGGTCAGGTTAGACTTCGAAATCCCACAGTACTGAAAAAGCTACAAGGCTAACACCTTTTTTTTTTATTTTTGTTTTTCTTCCCTACCCCCTCCTCCAGTATACAAATTCTGAATTGTTGCTGAATTCAGCTTTGGGGTCTCTATATCTTCTGGCTTCCAGAAGCTGTTGTGACCACATGCCACCTTACCTGTGCCTGTAAGCCACAGTGCAACTCTGGTTCTATTGTTGTTTCTCCTGTTATGTGAGGAGTCTCAGGAAGATGTGTCCGGATTCCAAGATCCTCTCTTTGAGGCAGGGGCAGAGTCGTTAGGCAACAGCATGAGACTATGATTCCTAAATTCAACTTACTTTCTCATTTGTGTAATCCTTGTGGTAGTCAGGTTAGTGTCTGAAGGCGATGCTGCTGAGACGAAGTGATGTTGGGAAGCTACACGAGATTACTGTTTCCATGCAAAAAGGAAGAACTACCAGGTCCCAACAGCGCATATGCTTAAATACGCGTCTCCATCATAACTCATGATGACTTGAAAACCAATTTCACAATTGCTGGAGTACACAGCACACCTGATGCGCAGAGGAATCTGGTGCCATCGAGTTCAAAAAGGAGTGGGAAGGAAGGGCGGGCGCAGGAGCTTCAAACAGGGTTTGACAGCCTTCTGTCTGTGCCTCATCTGACAAACCAGAGTCTAGCCTCTAACCTATCTACCCTGCTGAGCCAGCCAGCCAGCTGGAAAGCAAGCCTGGCATGAGATGCTTTCATGAGCAACCAGAAGGCAGCCCTCTGGTCCAGACTGACTAGGCAGTAAAGACCCACCTCACAAGTCTACTCTCCCTCACACCTTGGGACAGAGCTTGGCGCACAGAGGGCTTTGCAAAGGTCTTAACCACTTTGAAAAAAAAGCATCAAGCTCTGTGCCACACCACGTATCTGCAGCAGAGCAGATCCTGACTGTGGCTGTGCTGCCCCCATACTGCTGTGCAGCTCAGATTGCGCAGGGCTGTCCAGAGGCTCCCCAGCTGGGGACAGATCACAGAGTCACAGAATCACCTAGGTTGGAAGGGACCTTTAAGATCATCGAGTCCAACCATCAACCTAACACTGACAAAACCTCCACTAAATCATGTCCCTAAGCACCGCGTCTACCCATCTTTTAAATACCCCCAGGGATGGCAAGTCCACCACTTCCCCGGGGCAGCCTGTTCCAGTGCTTAGTGCTAATCCTTTCAGCGTAGAAATTTTTCCTCACAATGATGCTGCGAGACGGTGGGACAGCTCCACCCAGCCCACGGCCCCTTCCCTGAGTGGACCTAGGGAGACCCGGTCTGGGGCGACCCTCTCACGGTCAAGCAGACACAAGCTGGCTTTTCCTCCCCTGAAGGACTTACGGCCCCCAGAGGCCTAGTAACAGCTGTAGCGGCTGGGGCCGGCGCGCGCAACTCCCGCCGTGAACGCGAGCGGACAGTGA
>VXBJ01000617.1:550123-564754 GCA_013400055.1 Nycticryphes semicollaris
GGCCGGGCCGGGCCGGGCCGGGTGGCGGAGGGGCGCTGCGCCGCGGCAGCGCTAACGGGGCTAGGGGTCGGCTCCGGTGGATTTTGGCGGTGAAATGGCTGCGGGTGCCGGGTACTGAGGAGGCGGTCAGGTACGGGGCGCCGCTCTTTCCTCTCATCCCCCCAGTGGCCTGCTGAGGGGGCGCTTACCGCTACCTTTCCCCGCGCAGGGCCCGGGGGGCAGCCTCCCGGCCTGTCAGGCCGGGGCTCGCTCCCACAGGTGGCGGAGGAGGGGCAGAGCATCCTCCCCTACCTAGTCCCTCTTCCCTGCGGGGAGGAGGCGGTGCTGGCGCCTCCCTAGCCGGCTCCGTGTGGCCTGGGGCGGCGCAGCCCCGCACGGGCCCTGCGGGTCTCCCGCACGCACCTGAGGGGAAGGCGCAGAGATGGAGACACAGGGAGAGGAGTAACGCAGTGGTTTGGCCCCGAAACCCGCGGAGCCAAGGGGTTGGGATGCTGGCAGCATCCCTCCTTCCTTCCCGGAGAGCCTGTCGGTAGGCGCGGCGGCCTGTGCCGGAGGCCTGCCGGTGGGAGCGGCTGGGTGGACAGACCCCGCCGCTGGAGTTGTCCGCCGTCTCGGCTGGAGGCTGGGTCGTGCCCGTGTCGTTGTGGTTGATGCGGGGGAGGTGGTGGTGGTGGGGGGTGCGGCGAGCAAGTAGGGTTCGCGTTGCCTCCCGCAGTTGGGTGGCTCGTGGTTGATGCACATGGGTTAAATAAGTTCACCCCATTCTCAGTATTTCGCTTTTTATAAAAGTGTCTCCTCCCCCTCTCTCTTCACGTTCCTCCTTCCTTCAGGGAGGAGGAACAGCGAGTATTGCTCGTTTACTTTCTTGGCTCTTTTGTGGGGCTTCCTTTATTACGATTAAAGTAATCAAGAGCGCTTCTCTGGTTTCCCCCAGTATTCAAAGGCGGGGAGGGGGGGACACAGGGAGTTATGAACTGTAGATCCGATATTATACCCTTCTTATTGAAGGGTAGACTGAGATACTGGCAGAGAGAGATAGGGAGGAAAAACAAAAGCAGCTCTATTTTATCTGGGAAACATCAGTGGCACTAAAAGCAATGGTAATACAACATGCTTAATTTATCCCTGTTACAATTGGGAAGAGCCTTAAGATGTTTCATATTTGCAAGAATCGAGCAGTTAGCCTTTAGTGATACATACTGCCAATATTTAATTAATTCTTGAGAAATTAAGTATTTTACAATAAATCTGGCCCTGTTTGTCCAGGTGAGTTTCTTAGTTGCAGGAAAGATGATTTTTTTTTTGAGGCATGGTAATTGAGTTGTGCATCTTGGTTAATGCCTTGTAGTTCCTTATCCTTTGGGGATTCTTTAAAGTCTGTTGGTAGTTGAAGAAATGTGGAAAGTCTTACTCAGTGTGAGAAAATAATAAAATGGATAGATTATTTCTTCTTTCTATTAATCATTTTGTCTGATGTAATCTAGATAAAAAGCCCCGTACTTTCTAAAGCAGGTGTTCTCTGGAAAAGATCTAAGTGGGAAAAAAATTGTGAGTAAATGCTACTGCTTAGAAATTAATACACCCCTCAACTTAATTGGTTTAGTTGTTTTATGTATGAAATGCATAACGAAATAAAGTACAGAAATTTAAAGTTAATTGCACAAACCACAAAATCTAGTACAACAAGTAGTAATTTTTTCCTCAAGCTGTGTTTGAGAATCTAGACCCAGGATTGGGGTGAAGGTGGGGGGCAATGATTTTTAGCGATAATCTAGGCAGAGAAGCTGAAGGATGCTTTTGAAATTGGTGAAGCTTGGTATTCATGTCATGCCTCTATGTAACAAGAATAAAGTGAAAACAGTTAGAAGCAAAGAAGAAAAAGAATATTCAGCCTTTCATAACTGTCACTAATGCTGACTAACAGAGATGTATTCCCTCCCGCCCTCTTTTCTTAGTGTGGGTATGGCTGTGGTAAAGACAACTTGTCATTTTAGAAAACAGAATTTTTCAAGACTGCCAACCCAATTAGTGAAAGTGATAAATCATTAAGAAAGAGAAATAGAAAACGATCCACTAGACTGTTCTGCCCACTTCTCAGTGTAGGCTTCTTTCATTTGGATTTCAATAGCAATTGTTTTGCTAACGTTGCGTTTTGTTTCTAAGGTATTTTTAAATTTGATATTTGGAATGAATCTTTCACAGCTCAGTATTTGATTAAACCTGGCTTTTGCAAATCATCAGCGAAGTTCTTTTGGCTGCTTTAGGTCATTGTGTTGAAGTACTGCTTTGAAAGAAAAAAAAAACATTAACAGGACTACAGCAAAAATACACTTTTGAAAGATAATCAGACATACGCTGTTGTCCTCTGCTAGCCTATTTTATTGAAAATATAATTGAGTCATAGATTGATAGAGTGGTTTAGGTTGGAAGAGACCTTAAAGATCATCTATTTCTAACCTCCCTGCCATGAGCAGGGACATATTCTACTAGACCAAGTTGCTCAAAGCCCTATCAAACCTAGCCTTGAACACTTCCAGGGTTGAGGCATCCACAACTTCTCTGGGAAACCTGTTCTACTGCCTCACCACCCTCACAATATAGAATTTCTTTTGGGTATCTAAACTTAATCAGTTTAAAACCGTTACCTGTCGTCCTGTCACTATGCTCCCTGATAAAGAGTCCCTCTCCATCTCTTCTGTAGGCTCGCTTCATGTACTGGAAGGCAACTATAAGGTCTCCCGGGAGCCTTCTCTTCTCCAGACTGAACAATCCCAACTCTCTAAGCCTGTCCTCGTAGGAGAGGTGCTCTGGCCCTTTTTGTTTTTGTGGCCTTCCTGTGGACTCGCTCCAACAGGTTGAGGGCCTTCTTATGTTGGAGGCCCTAGAGCTGGATGCCATACTCCAGGTGGAGTCTCATGAAATAAGAATATTTTCCATATAGTTCACATTTATTCTGTATATGATTCAAAGCCTTTGTATGCCTTTAACACAGATGTGCCTGTGTACACATATGCCTCACCAGCTATTTAAGAGATTTAGTTTAAGTGTTTGCACTTTACAGACAAACAAATTTTCTTCCATCAGCCAATGGTTGTCAGTACACACTGGCTTTTAATAAGTTTAGGCATAGGATAAATTTATACAAAGAGCTTAAGTCTATGACAGAACTCCTGTTGGATTCCCTTAGGCTCATTTCACTATTTAGTTTTACTCCTTACATAGATTCGAATAAGACTGGAAAAGCTAACTGTGAACTGGTGAGAAATGTGTTTCTCAACAAAGCACTGGAGAGATGGATTTAAGGTGATCCATCTTGCAAGAAAGGTAGAGATGGTTAAACTTAGTGTGGGTATTTATCAGTTATTCACATGATAAATGTTTTCTTTTTTATTTGATTAGTGTCTACTGATAATTATTCAGTAACAGGAAAGTCTTCTTCCATTTGATACTGATTTAGCCCTCCCCTTTACTTTTTTTTTTTTTGAGTTTACAGTAGAGAGAAATTAATTTTCATAGTCAAATACAATATACAGAAGTAAAAATAATTTTAGAGAGCAGGTGTTATTTGCACAAGAAATGAGCTATTTCCAGGCTGTTTTGTTTGTCAGTGCTTTCACTTCGTTTCCAGGTAGTTTTGGTACTTCTCGGCTGATTGGACCGTTGTTCTTTTGAAAACTGATAATATTTTTGTGTATCAAAAAGAACACTTTCAGATTTTGTTGCGTTGTTGGACAAGTGGGACCCTTCAGTTTTCTCTGAAATGGATGGGGGAGAACTGAGGTGCTAGAGGTGATGAGGAGAACCTGTGTAATTCAAATGCTGAGCGACAGGATGCAGGCAGGACAAAATTATTAGGGTGGTGTGTTGATAAACCAGTATAGTTTCTGTCCAGCACCTTTCAGTGGTTTTATACTGTGATTTACAAGACTGTTGGTTTTGTGAGGTAAGTGTCACTGCAGGTGGCTCTGTGGTGAAGCTCGCATCTCCGGAGTTTGCTGACTGATGCCACAGGAAAATACTGGACATACTGCCTGAAGGCAGCGTCGCTTGTAGACCGCTGTGCCTGAGTAAATACTGCAGGATCCAACACGGTTATAAAGTCATCTCTGTGATTTTGCTGTGGTGGGTGGGCTGTTCCTGCAAGGAGCGATCAGTCCAAAATGGTAGAGCTCAAGTAATTGCCTTGACCCTCTGTGAGACACCAGTTTTTCCCATAGATGGCTCTTCTTAGGACAAGGATGTGTCTTAAGACTATTTCCCTGATATAATTAGATTAACAGAATGGATTAGCCTTTTAAGATAGAGCAGCAGGGAGAAGCAAAGTGGACTTCTTTTTTCTCCCTTGATATTGTTTCATGGCACTTATTTTGGTCGTGGTTGTTTTTTTTTTTTTTAAATACCAGTCTCAAAGAAGCATCATTGTGCTTTTTTAATCTTCCATCCACAGCAGGTTGCTATGACTTGAGTTTTCTATTTATATTATACATAAAGATAATAAATAGATATAATCTAACATACCTAGCTGCTTCATGTCATCATCTTAATTTTCCAAGTTTCAGACATCCTGTTAAGAGAGACGCTGTGCTCCAGAGATTAAAATGTTGCAGTTTATTTACAGAAGTGTAATTTTTCTTCTAAGATTTTAGCAAGTTCATCTTTATGAAGGAAAGCAGAAATCAAGGTGGAATGTGAATAGATGTAACTAATGATCTCTTGCTATTGTATTCTTAGGAGGCTTTAATTTTACAGGTGCTGGGGGGGAGAAATATGAAGAATACAATTCCTTGATGCTACTACTCATCTTCTTATTTAAACTACATGTACTGAAGAACAAACCCATATAGAGGTTTATTTCCTGTATAAAGGTTAAATACGTGCTTGAGATAAGATTGAGAGAACGAAGCTGTCATTTGTGTAAGGGAGACCTAGACTCTGATATCTTGGTGTTTATTTTTTATTTTACAGTGATTTTTGTATGCATTTGCTCCTTACCTGGTTTATTTGGGTATTCTAGGAGTTCTTTTTCCCAGCTAAATTTTGTGACCATGGGAAAAGATGAAGTATTAAAACTTCCATAGAAGATAAAAGCCCAGCAAATGTTTTCTGCCTTTATTAATACCCTATGTTTATGGCCTGTTTTAGTGGGATCTAGAGATGAATAAAACAAAGTAGATTATGCTGATTCTTTTCATTGCCACTGATTAAATAGAGAAACTTGAAAAACTTGCTTTAACTTCATTGCTGTATTTTTTGTTGTTGTTAGAATTAGATTTAACATCAATAAGGGTAGCTGACTTGAGCAAAAAGTGTTCTGACCTATCTCAGTGAAGTGAGAGTGCTGGTAAATGCATCTTTGGTCCCCTGTATTCTGCCAGCAGAGGCAGGACTGCTCAGAGCTGTGCCAGAGAACAAGATTGTTGATACATGTTAGCCTGAACAGAAGCCATATGTAATACTTACTTGGAGTCGACAGAAATAAATAGACCAGGGGGTTGAGTGGGTAAGTAGTGTGTTTTCCTCTGGAGATTGTTGAAGGGTAGCTCCAGGGTATTGTATGGTACAGGAATCTGCTGATAAACTTCAGCAGAGAAAACATTTAATGTAATTTTCCACCCCCCCTCTCCACCCCTACCAAGGCAGCCTTGAAATCTAAATAACGAAAAATGTTGCAACTAACCGTAAGGTGTGTTTTACATTTTGTGTATAGTTTTCAAAGTAGTTATGTCAGTAGTTTTTTAAAGGCAAGTCAATATTGGTGGTGTGCTGTTTGATCTTTCTCAGTTTTAAAATGCTTTTTAGTTGGTTTTATTGCTTCTTGTTGTGTCTACTTGCATTTTCAAAATGTATACAAACTAAGTAGGGAAACGTAAAATAACCAAGCATAAATGTTTTTCGTAGGTATTTTTGAGCTGGCTTCTTTCATCGAATCCTAAGATTGGTAAAATCATGGACACATACGCCAGGGCTCAGGGCAATCGAATGAAACCAAGAATATCTGTGAAAAAGGTAATTATCTGTATTCTTTTTTTTTTTTTAATTATTTCAGAGCTTTTTAGTCTTTATTGCAACAGTGTAATAACGAGCCAAGTGAACTGGTAGGTTTGGTTAGGGTTTTTTGTGTGGGTGGTTTTGGTTTTTTTTTCTTCACATGTTTTAGTTTTGGTAACCTAACATTTCAAGAAGGCAAAGAAACTGCTTTATGCTTTGTCATATTCAGCACAGGTGAACAGGGAGACAGGATGATTTAAGGAAGGGGTGCATGCTTTTGCCTTTTGCTTTAAGGTGATATGGTGAAATCACGATGTAATTATTTGCTAAAATTTGCCTTGTTTATTGGAGTATGGCTTAGTTTGAGCACAGATTTTTGAAGTTTGTGTGTAATAAATTAAAAGATAGATATCTAGTGTTCGTTGAAAGCTGTTCTGTGACATCTGTTTTAAGGATACAGTGTCTGTGGTCTAAATCCTGTAGAAACTGCTTGAAGGCAAAGGTAAGCATTGTGAGTGTTACGGGACTGCCAGGCAGGTAATCATTTGTCCCAGGTTCCAATATAGCGTGTTAACTGCCATAGATTAAGCACTTTGTAATTATGGGTGATATTCTTTCACTTCAAGAGTTTTTTTGATCTTTGGGTTGCAGAAACATTTTTCTCATAATGACAGTTACCAGTGATTCCTCGCTGATTCTAATGGTTGCCTAAAATACTAGTTGTGCGAACTGCTCCATTAATTTACACTGAGAATTCTGGACTCTCTGGTTCTAAGAACAGGAATTCTACCCTTCTCAGGTGCCTTACAATATTTCTACATTGTCATACAGCCAGACTCCAATGTTTTCACCTGTGGCTGTCTTCCCCTGGTGTTTCCTTGAGAGGTGGCTACTTTGATTATAGCGTGGAACTTTAATTGCTTTTTCAGAGCCAGGCAGCGGAGGTGGTCAGAACCGCACCGTGTTTTCATCTTCTGTTGATTCCCAGCTTGTGATCTGATTCATGTCCTCTTCGTAACACTTTGCAATACTTTACAGGAATTATTGCAGTAGTTGGTCTTAAAAGTCAAGTCACGCCTTATTTTGATTATTTGAGGCAGGGGATTTTTATTGTTGAGGTCTGTCTCGTTCTGGGCACATTTGAGGATATTTTGTGGTTTTTCTCTGGTGCAACTTAGGCAGTTGAAAAATCTGTGCTCACAATTGAAATAGGGTTTCTTGCAAGACACGTGACTTTCAAATTTCTGTAAGGAAGGAGTGCACAGGCCCAGCAAGTAGAGCTTTATTGTATTGCTTGGGGGTTTTGGCCCATAGTCGGTGTGTATTGGAAGTCCTTTTACTATTTATAAAAACCAATGACATCCTTCAGTTGAAGGTGGCCGCTTCTCAGTTTAGGTAAGGACCCTGTAGGCTTTGGAATTTGCTTGTTTTCAGTGTTTAATGTAGTTGCATGTCTTCTAGACTAGGGGTTGTGAGAGAACTTGCTTTCGTTGTCAAATTGGCAAATTTGAGTCCAGTCCTTTGCAGTCACAACCACAATTTTGATAATAATATGAAAAAGTTATTAAATATAGTCTCAACTAAAAAAAAAACAAAACCCACAAAAAACCCAACACACCTCAACGTACCGCTGTTCATAAATCTTTTTGCACATATTGCTGTAATAGCTAAGAATCTTATGAATTCCAGGCTGAAGCTATTCATATCAAATTTATACCTGTGTCGTTATTCATCAGCTTAAACAGTTTTATTTTATTTTGCTGATGTTCACCCTCGTGATGTTTATACCGTTGGTGATCTGTCCTCTGTTAACCTTGGTTTTTGGAAACCGTGTAAACGAAGGTTTTAGTCTGCTTTTGTATGAAAGCCTCTACGTTCCAGCGATTATCCTTCACAGTCCTACTTTCTGTGCTTGTTGTGAGTTAATCTTCTTTTTACGTGTGGATGATACTGTATGTGCAATTACGCAGGATGCCCTTCTCAGTGTCTCTGACGGCAGCAGTTCTTTCACTAAAGAATGTGTACTAGGTCATGTTTGCTATTTTCAGTGCTGTATCGTATTGACCATTCATTACTATATCATGTTCAAGAAGCCCTCTCAGGTCTTTTATTTCCCATCCTGTGAATTTGCAAGTCTATTTTAAAGCTTGCTTTTAGTTTCTAAGGACATAGCTTTGTACTTCCTACGGTTGTATTTCCTCCAAGTCTGTGTTGTGTAGGTTGATTTCCATATTTTTATTGTTTCTGTGTTCTGAAATTGCATTCATTAATACGAACTTAGAAACAGGCATCACTTCCTTCCTCCTCCTTTTTTAAATATGGATATTTTAACTTTTTGGTTATGTAGTGCCCCCATCAGTGTGCCACCAGACCTGTGTACAGTCTTGTATGCTGATTCTTCCAGATCTAAAGGAAATTTTTCCAACTGTTGCATTTTTCTTCTTCTCCCACTTCAACTTTGTGTTCTCCAAAATCTTGGGTTTTCTTTCACCTGAACTGTAGTAGCTCCTACTACCATACCCTCTTCTAGTTATCTGTCCTGCCTTTGCTTTGAGGATGTTAAACCAGGGAAATATACTTCCTTATAAATAAGATCTGTGTTTGTAGCCTCAGAAAACCTAACTTCCAGAGCATAGTAAGCCCTTCTCAAACTGGATCATTGTTAGTCTGCAACAAATTATCAGGTCATACTGTATGACTTCTTTTAATTACTATTTTGAGTGCTGTGGCTGATTAAGTTACTGTAGAAGCTGAGAATAAGACATTTCAGTGTGCTTGCTTGACTTCACAAATTACTTTTGTCTGAGATGAATGGGGGAATTACTAAGGGAGAGTCTTTGAGCAATAATGGTATTGCAGGCACCTGTAAATTTGGAAGATCCAGAGAATCCCAGAGAAAGACATGGTAGGCATACTTTGGAAAGTGCAAAGATACATTACTGAAGTGTGGAGTAAAAAGTAAATTGCAACTAAACACGTGGGGACAAAGGAAGAGATGAAAGTGGAAATTGGATGAACACTTCATTAATTTGTTTTGTATGACCCAGTTAGTGCCTTAAATGCATTTTAAAATAGTTCAGCTGTTATTTTTACACAAAAATGACTGTTTTGAATGCTTTAATGTCACTTGACCTTGGCTCTAAGGGTGGTAAGGGCCTTGTTTGCTGACAGTATGAAATGTGTGTTGATAATTTCAAGGATCCTGAAGTGAAGTTTCTATTCTGCTTTTGTCTGTGTTCTAGAAATGCTTACCTGATTCTGTGTCACCATGAGTACAAGCATGATGACACTGACCATGCTATAATAATTGGGCTTCCCATGCAGTAGTGCTTGATACCATTTTAATTTTTTTTTTCCCTGTCACTTTTTATCATAAACAGGTTGGTTTTACTGTGGAAGTGTCAGAAATACAAAATATTCCCTGACTGAATTTGGCTACCTAGCAGTTCTACTGTCGTTTTAGAAGCTACGCAAATTTGAAATAATTTGTCATGAGTTGGACACACTGATTTCTTTATTTTTAACAGGGCAATCATAAAAAAAGAATAAATAACACCTCATGGTCTTACTTTTCTTCAGGACCTTACTACTTGCTAGTGGAGATGACAGGTTTAAATTAAAAAATAATAATAATAAAAAGTTTGCTAACTTCCTAAAAAAAAAAAAACCCAAAACCCAAACCAGTGAGATGGTGCTGTCTTTTTTACAACCTGAGTGAACCAGTTTTTGTTATTGTTCTGTCGTCTTGTTTTATTTGAGTTCAGATACCAGTGAAGATAATTCTTTTGTTCTGTTGTGCTTTGTTACACTGGGAGAAATTCTTAGATTCTTAAGCCTTTTTTAGCCATCTGTGAGTGTCTGCATGTCACCAAAAGTGTAAATAAAAGAAATGTCACAAGAGTTAATTACATGGGATTAATCTACATTTTTTTTTTCACGTTCTTCATGGTATTGGATAGGAAAGTGTATGTGGATTTTCTTGGTGTTTTTTGTTTGTTGGTTTGTTCCCCTCTGAAGCCTCCCCCATTACTTTTCTTGGCTAAACTTGCTTTTCATCCTTTTTAAGGAAAAGCTGATGGAAAAGTTCCATATAAAGGATGCAAGGAATAGATGGGACTTGAATGTCTTCTTGGATTCTTCTGTTTTCAAAGTTTGCATGTTCTCACCCCTTTTTTTTTTTTTTTTTNNNNCTTTTTTTTTTTTTTTTTTTTCTTTTTTTCAATAAAGAATGGTCAACTTCTTTTGGAATAAAACTTGTGCTTAAGAATGCTTAACAAAAAAGTCCTGAAGTAATTTAAAATTTGAAGCCTGATGATTTATATACAAAGTAAATTGTTACTTAGAATAGAGAAACCTATGGGAGCCAGGGGGTAGATGAATAGGTCGTGTATCCAAAATTGAAAGTACATTTTCTGATGGTTTTTTAATTGTTTTTCAGAGTTTTGGTGAAGGTGTACTGCACTCTATGAAGTCGCTGCTACACAGCAGAAAAGAGTTATGCAATGTATCAGCAGAGGAATGTCTAAATCGTGAAGAACAAGATAATTTTATTGAGGTATGTCATAACCTGACCATTTATATATATTTTATGGGTGTGATAAAAGATGGCTGAGCTTGTAGCAGTATGGGAAGTTGCAGAATAGTAAATGTGAACAGTGCTGCAAGTTACTAACTGTAAAATTTGTACCCTGTCATCATTCTTGAATTCAGTTACCATAGTCTTGAAAAGAGCTGTGACATTTCCAGCTGACATTTCTCTGCTTTGTAGGATTTGTGAAACTAAGAAAAACCTAAACCTGTAGATAGGTGATTTTTTAAGAACTGTATAACTGGGTGTACTGAATTTGTGATCACTCCTGTGATTGAGGTTATATGGATGGTATCCTAATAAAGTAGCACAAAAGTTTGATTCAGGTCTGAAGAAAAAAGTTAAAGTGATTGCTTTTGTTTGCCCTGTGCTCAACACTTAAATGTGAAGCCTCAACTTTGCAGATCGACATTGCAACAAGGCCAGGCTGGATGGGGCTTTGAACAACCTACTCTAGTGGGAGGTGTCCCTGCCTGTGGCAGGAGGGTTGGAACTCGATGATCTTTAAGGTCCCTTCCAACTCCAACCATTCTATGATTCTATGATCTAGAGTTCTTTTACAGATGGGTCAAAAGCTGGAGAAGGTCTGGAGAGAAGTAGACCATGACAGAATGCAGGACTGTCTAGGTAAATCTCAAGCTGGGAGAAGGAATGACGAGAACTGTTTGAGTTGCCAGACTAACAGCAGTTTCTCAAAAGGGAAAACAAAAAAGCAAGAAGCAATGTGTACCCTGTATCTCATAGGAAGTGACTTGGAAGACTAAGTAGCATTTGACACACCTGACATTGAGCTTGGAGAAGGAGAGGATCAGGCAGAGAACTGGTCAGGCAGAAGAGCTGAGGTGGGGAGAAATGAAGCAAAACAGACTCAGGAAGTGGCTAGGGAAGACTGCTAATCGGGTGAGAAGTAGCAGGAGGAAGGGAAGAGGCAGATTGTGTGACCAGCAGAGATGAGTTAGGCTTTGCTGGATAACACCAGGTTTTTGGGGTCTGGCTGGATGATGCGGTTATGACTTTATGAAATGTTTGGGGAGCAGGCTAGAAGCTGTATTTGTGAAAGATGGAGCTGTGACAGATTAGAGGTAAGGAAGAAGACAAAAATTTGTCTGTGTCTGTTCAGACGGACGATGTTATAGAAGCTATGAAACCCCTCAAAACCTCCCACCCCCCTCCTTTCTGTCCTGTAGCAAATACCTGACGAATAGCTGGCAATGGTCTTTATATGGCTTAATGATGGTCCCTATGGAGAAAGATAGCTGACTATATTTAGTGACTTTATTAGCTCAAGCAATTAAGAGCCCTCTCCTTGAAATGTAGGAGAGTCGTTATCCTGCCACAGAATTAGTATTTTTTTTCCTTATGAGAGTATAAGGGAAGACACCTATATGCCAAATAACATTAAAAGAACATTATTAGGACTGCAAGATAATTACTCAGACTTATGAAAACCGAATTTAGGTTTTCCTGTACCATTTTAATTAATTTCCAGGGTGCCCGTTGGTTATGATAACCTTAGAATAGTGTCTCATACACCATTTTCAGTTGAAAGAATGGAGTCATATAATCATTTAAATTGGAAAAGACCTTTAAGGTCATCCTGTCCAGTCGTCAACCTAGCACTGCCAAGGCCCCTACTAAACTGTATCCCTAACCATCATGACTACACATCTTTAAATGCCCTCAGGGACAGTGACTCAACCACTTCCATAGGCAGCCTGTTCTAGTACTGGGCCACCCTTTCAGGGAAGCAATTTTTCTTAATATCCAATCTAAACCTTCACTGGTGCAACTTCAGGCTGTTTCCTCTCATCCTGTCACTTGTTACTTGGGAGAAGAGATCAACACCCACCTTGCTATAGCCTTCTTTTCAGATAGTTGTAGAGAGTGATAAGATCTCCCCTCAGCCTCCTTTTCCCCAAACTAAACATGCCCAATTCCCTCTCCTCACATGGCTTGTGCTTGAGACCCTTCACCAGCTTTGTTGCCCTTCTCTGGACATCCTCCAGCACCTCAATGTCTTTTTTTTTTTTGTAGTGAGAATCCCAAAATTGAACACACTAATCAAGGTGGGACCTCACCAGTTTACTACAGGACATGATCACTTCCCTTGTCCTGCTGGCCACACTATTCCTGATACAAGCCAGGATGCTGCTGTTGGCCTCGGTGAGGACCTGGGCATACTGTTGGCTCATATTCAGCTGGCAGTTGAGCAACATCTCCAGGTCCTTTTCTGCTAGGCGGCTCTCCAGCCACTTTTCCCCAAGACCAAGACTGCAGCTCTGCATGGGGTTGTTGTGCCCCAACTGCAGGACCTGGCACTTGGCCTTATTGAAACTCACACCACTGGCCTCAGCCCATCCATCTAGCCTGTTCAGGTGCCTCTTATGTTACTTTCTGTTGGCCTTTCTGTCTCCCTGGCCTACTTCCCAACAACTTTTGAACTGGTGTACTAACTTCAGACATGTTTGAGGTATTAAAAGGTGATTGTTATTTTTCTGTGAGAACTGGAGCTTGGGCACAATAAAGTAACTCAAATTAGTATTGTCATTGAGGAAAAAATAGGCAGACTTGGTAGTGGTGTGGTGTCTTTGGCAGCAATCTCCTGGCCTGTCTGTGTATGTATGGACTGGCTGGCCTTCAGTTGTGTGAAGCTGTGCCTGCTGCTTGCTGCCTTATCTTGCACAATGAGTTATCCGAAGGGAGAAGGAAAGGGTTGGAGTGATTATCTTGAGGAAAAGGAAGGGGCATGCAGGAAGATAAAAGAGCAAACACCCATTTAAAAAACCCAACAACAACTGGAAGCTACCAAAAGACCCCAACATCAACAAACCGTAAAGCCTCCCAAAATGTTCTTCAGAGAACTATTTCTTTTCCAAGTCCTTGAAATTGTTTTCTACTTTGCCTCTTTTGTGGTAGAATTTAGTTCATATTGTAGGTACTGTACGGTTAAAAAGATGTAGAAGTTGAAAAGCATCATGCAGATAAGATGTAGGAGTTGAAGGGTATGTTGCTCAAACTGGATGGTTTCGTAGTTAACACAGTGAATGTGGTGCTGGAGACCTGTAATTTGTCTGGAGCTATTTGGAATGTTACTGGGAAGCATTGTTTCATTTCTGATATTGTCATAACTGAAATAGGGATAAGTGGATATAAACAGGAAGATCTTTTCTGGGGGCATAGTTGCTTCCCAGTACAAGACTCCCTGAAATAAGTCAGATTTTTTTCATGTTTTAGTATTATTCAGTTTAAAAGAAAGTTTGGGTTGGTTTTGGTTTGTTTGTTTTTTGGTTTTTTTTTTTGGTCTCCCATTGAAATAACATAATAAAAACTCAAATACAGTTCAAAACAGAATTGTTCTTCAGCCATGTATGTTTTTTTCTAGCTCCATCCCTTTCAGAGATTCTGTGTATGCACAATCAGGTAGCTGAATCAGTTAATAATAAAAGATCATAACCATAATGAGGTTCATTGCTGTTTTTAAACTTGTGAACCATCTGACTACCTTAGAGTAACAGGGAGTAGCTGCTACAAATTTACCATGAGCTGTGTCTGTGTGGCTTGAATACCTAAAACTCAGGCTGTTGCATAGTGCCTTGAAATATTTGACTCCAAGCCATATCAAACTTAAGTCCCAATATCAGTGAAGCATTTAATCTTTGCTTTATTCCCTATCTGCAAAATGGAAGCAAAATTTATTTTCTTAGAACCTTGTTTGGAAAAGAAATACCTTGGGATTTGTTTTGTGCGCGCCGATGTCCTGTTGATTTGTCATTAGGGAAATAGTAAATGAGAACTGAGGAAATCTGATGTTTGACACAAATTGAGTAGTGGATGTAAAATAAATGATGATCTGACACTGAAGAATTAAGGTAAGTCAAAATACTTGACACTCTTTGTTCATGTTGAACAATAGAAGACACCTACCTGTCAACAGGAGAGAGAGACAACATGTGATAAAGTATCTCCCTGGCTACAAGGACAAAAAACTGAGGCAAAGCTGTCATTTCTGACATATTCCATGTTCCTGAGCCTGATGAGACCTTTTTTTTTTTTTT
>VXBJ01000617.1:564772-578365 GCA_013400055.1 Nycticryphes semicollaris
TTTGAGGCTGAATATTTTAATTCTGTTACTTTAGGGGTTTGTCTACTGGTATATTGCATGCAAACCTGTGGTATAAGTAATCTGTTGTGTTTTGGCCTTATGCTCTCTTCAATACATCCAAATGTATCAAAATTTGTTAGCATGGACAGATTTCAGGCTGGAACTGTTTTATATGTGTCCAGCCTGAAGCAAGGACAGATGAACAGTAATCTTTGCAAAATCATGTTTATTTTAAGATGTAACAAGGCTTGTATGTTTTGCTCAGTGTGCACCAGCCAACAGGCCACTAGAAAAATGTCTGTGTGGTGGGTTTTAAATGTGGTATCTGCTCTGACCTTTCACAATTCAAATAGTGTAGCTTTACTATTCTTCATGTAAGGCTATTTGCTACTGTTTGAGCATGCTGTGTTACCCCAACATACGGTTTTCACAGCAGTAGAATGAAGCTTTGTGGTAAATTCTGCTGAATTTTTAACTCTTAAATTTCTGCAGAAAACAAAAGTGCTTTTCTGTATTCAATATGTTCATGTATTTGTTTTACAGATTACATTTGTAGGTTTTGCTGAAGAGATGGGTACTGCTCATTTGCAGGTACAGTATATATCTGTGTATATCAGAAAATAATGTTCTTCAGCACTGGGGATTTCTTCTAAGCATTTTAGATAGAGGAATTTTGGTGTTTGAGAAATGAAATACGTGTATCTTGAGCATTAAAAAACTTAAGTTTTAAATATTGTTGCAAATAATTATTTTAATATGATTGTGAGTATTAAAAATACTACCTGGGTCAGTCTTTGTATTAGAATGATCTGGAGACGTTAATTCAAGTGCTTGAAATTCAAGTATGAATAAGAACTACTTGATTGTCTAGAGTTAGGTGGAATTTAGAGCAAATTGGGCTAAACATGGAAACTTGCTTTGTACCATGTGGATCAATAGTGTTTAGGGTGTTTAGAAATGAATTTTTTTTTAAATGTATATTTCACATATATACTTTTCTATATTAGATAAGTCTAAAAGTTATCCAAGATCATGCTTAAACAAGCGCCTTGTCTTTGTTTTTGTAATAGGGGGCTAAAACACCTTTCCAGCACAGTAAGAGCATGAAGAGATCCATTGAGAACCCTTATTAGCTTAGTTTGGTATTCTCTTTTTAATTGCCTGCCTTGTAGGATGTGCAGCTGCTTTTTAGCGCTTACAAGATTCTCCTTTGTGAGAGTGGAATTTCTTTTGGTAGAAGAGGGAGCTGGAGGTGTGTGGACTGAACTGAATCTTGTTTGCACAAGCTTTATACCACAATTCGTGAGAGTAACTGGGAGATGGGACAAGAAACAGGGAAGAAAAGAGAAGGTTTACCAAAATTAGCAGCTGTTACTATTTAGGGGTGATATGAGATCAAAACCATTATCACTTACACGTTATTTCCCCCCCGCCCTTTGTATTCTCAATGTGTTTGTATATTTAAATCAGGAGTTGGCAGCTATTTCTTCAGATCTTCCAGATGTTCTGAAATCGCTCCAGTTGTGCAAACTAAAAGAAAGTGAGGTGATATTTCTAAAAGATGTAAAGAAAACCTTGGGAAAACTTTATGTCATGAAACATCAGGTAAACATTTCGTATGTTCTTGCATGTTTTAACTACAGAAGCATTATATTTGGCCTCACAAAGAGTTTAGTAGTATCACACCTTGCCTTGCTTTTGGTTTGAGGCCACCTTAACCACAGCAATGTGAATGTTGTTATGTTTCTGCAGTTTCTTTAAAATGAACGCTAGAAAATCTCAAAATCAACTTTGTGCTTTCAAATACTGTGTTATTAACAGAAAATATTTAATAAATGTTTAATTGTGGTGCTGATCCCATGCTTCTGCTAAACTATAGTTCCTTTCACTGACAATTTGCAAGGAAGATGAAACGTTTTAAGTTACTTTTTTCTGCTCAGATACAGCTTGAATCCTCAGCAGAGTCTTCTTGAAACAGAGGTGCCAAGAGTTATGAATGTCAGGTGTTTGTAAAACTCAGTGGGCTCTTTTCTTACCAAAAAAAAAGTTATTTTGAATTATAAATGTTGTTCATGATATTTTCTGCTATTTTTATTTCAGTATTATTTCCAATATTATTATTATGTTAATTAAATCAGTATGGGTGTAATGTATCATACATGCTAAATTTAATTATGTTGCTTATAAAGTACCTTCAAGAACCAAATATACTGTGAACTGGTGTGCTATTCAGCATAAACACACTTTGAAATATTGCTTTCCTCTTTGGATTTTTAACATTTGCTCTTTAATAGATTCTTGAGTACATATTATCAAGGTTGTACTACACAACCTTTTTTTCATGTTTGTTTTGTTTCAATGATTTATTCAGAATGCAGCGGTTATGAAAAGGAGTAAGTGACTTTTAACTGCCACTACACAAACTGTTCCATTCGTTTTTCTCATCTTTAAAATACTTGCAAATGTTTTAATTTTTATAATAATGCATTGAAGGAATCCCTTGCTGCTCCTGATAGTTGGAGTCCTTCTAAGATTGTTGTTTGCCTTCTTGTTGCTCTCTTTTTCAAGAATCACCTTCCTGAAGTGTTTTGTGTGATGAGACTGTCTCCTTCATTCCCAAGGATCAAAGTTGATTATATATTTACCTTGCTGAGCAAGTATACCACAGGCATAAGATACGCAGTGGAAAAAAACTCATCGCAAAAACATCAAACGGAGATGTCCCTTGGAGAAGATGATGACACTAATCAGTCAGTTTCTTCAATTGAGGATGATTTTGTCACTGCTTTCGAACACTTGGATGAAGATGAGCCTTCAAAGATACAAAGTGGTGGTAGGTTCTTGCGTGCTGTTGACTTCTAGAAATGGTTATTTGAAATTTAGGTTCCTGGGATTTCATGAGGAAATAAATGTAAATAAATAGTGGTTTTTTACATTAAGCATGTTTTGTAATGGATTATTATGCAATTGAAAGTGTAATTTTTTTTCCTGTTCTTCTGATAACACTCAACAATTTACAAACTCACAAATCAAAGATTTTAATCTCAATGTCAGATGCAGATACATTAATTTGTCAGTGATTAGATTACTATAATAGGATTTGAAAAAAATGAAAAATTACTTTAATCATGAAAGATCAGCTTGCATTTTGCAACAATAATGAGCCTAACAGCTGCCATCAAAATCCGTTCCCAGTTTTCTGTGGTTTGGTGCAATCTCTTTTTTTTTTTTTTTTGCCTTTTTAGGTGCACGCGACTTTACTTCTCGAAACCAGCGAGATGCTGCTTCACAGACCATCCCTGGTCAATGTTTAGAAGCCGTTGACTCAAAGATTCTTGTGGGTTCTGCACGTCGGAAGTCATCTGCCAGATCTTCTACTTTGATTGATATTTTAGGACTTAAGGAACTGACCTCAGTAAAAAATTCAGTTACAACTTCGATTTCTGATCCTTGGATACAAAGGAGTTTCTATAAGCCATATAATCCTTCCGATCAAGGTGTTAATTTTTTATGTAAAACATTGTTTTCTTCCTCTCCAGCTGAATCCTCTGAGTCAGATTGCTCCAGCCCAAGCCCCATCATCTTCTTAGATGAAGAAGGGTATCAGAAAAGCTTGAAAGCAAAACTTCAGCTGCCAAAAATTCCAGTAGTGAAAGATGGTATAGAGGATTCAGACTCAGAAGTAAGTGAATTTTTTGACAGTTTTGATCAGCTCGATGAGCTGGAACAAGCCTTGGAGAGCTCATGTAAAGTTATTAGGGATCCCGTCCTAGGGAATCCCTCCCAGAAAAGGAGGACTGTACGTGAACAGTTGTCTTCTGCAAGCATTGCAATGAATCCTCAAAAATTCAAGTTTGATCGTCCCACTCTCCCAGCCAATGTAAAGAAACCAACTCCTCGTAAACCAGAATCGCCATATAGCGGCGCCTTTGATGTCCCGGATTCTCCTCGCCCCGTTAAAACATCAGGAGAAGAGAATGGAGGCTTGTTCAGCCCTATTAGATCATCGGCTTTCAGTCCACTGGGGAGCTGTGGTTCTTCTGAATGTTTATGTCGAGTTAATCTTGGTGGAGATGGGACAGGTCAAAATCGCCATGATGCAGTTTATAATAGTTATTCAGCATATGCTGACAGTGTTTCATTTGAAATTCTGGGCTCTGTTTTTCATTCTGAGTCCTCATCAGACCAAGTACGCGCAGGAAGTGATTTGAAACACCAAGGGATCGCTTTGAAAGAGAAAAGAGGTCAAGCCACAGATCTCAGAATGAAAACTAGTAAGGAGGCAGATAAACAAACAAAATCTAAACATAGGTCATTAATGATTAGAGATAGCATTCAAAAATTTGCAACTGAATTAGTTGAGAAAAGTTTTGGCAGTGCATTTAAAGACCTGCAGAAAGGTGTTTCTTCGTGCACCAGCGCGCTTTGTCAGTTGGCTGCTAGATTGACCTCTTCAGTCTTTCAAATGGCCTTTTATGAGATTGGAAGACGTAGAGCAATCTCCCTGAAGGAGCGTGCCATTAATGGGATAGCAAACTTTTTGGTGAGCGAAGCTATAACTGGTGCGTTGAAAGAACTGCGGCACGTAAAGAAACAAATCTTTACCAACACCGTTGCTCGGTTTGCAGCAGACCTTGCTGAGGAACTTGTGTTTGAAGGAATCATGGAAGTGTGCCAGTTTTCCTATCCATCGACACCTACAGCTCCACAGCCTTCGTCATTTGATTATGAAGACAAAGTGGTAAGATCCTATGCCAGAGATTTGTCTGAATCTGTCATTCAGGAGGCGTTTATTGAACTATCTCAGGTTGATGTGACGTTCACAACACAAGCAGCCATTAGTGTTTCCATGGACAACATTAAATATGTGAGCGCAGAAAGTATGTTAGAATCAACACGGACTTCCACGGTGTTTCCTAATTTTAATGATAGGGTAGCAGTGAAGCCAATCCAGGACTCCAAGGAGGAATATACAGTGCAGCAAGCTCTGTTTTGCACCTCTGGTGTTGTAAGTTCAATACCTGTGCCCTTAGCCGGAAGAGCTCTTTGTCAACATCAGGTTTCCTCTGATGCTTATAAAGCAAGAGTATCTACTGCTCCGAATTCTGGTGACAAAATATACAAAGACTCCACTCACACGTTTTTCACAAACAGAAAGAGAGAGGAGGAGGTTGCTTCTTTAAGAAATATATACCTAACTTCAGATCACAGTCGAAATGCTGAAAGTACTCCATCACTCTTATATAACCAAAACGACACCAAACAAACAAACAACAGATCTGGCATGAACCATAACTCAGAATTAAGAAGTGGGTCAAAAGGCATCAGTACATTTTCTGGAACTATGGTAGATATGATAGTGAATGAAGCTTATGAAGCTATAAGCTCATCTAGAGTAACAAAAGCAGTAGAGGAATACACAGATTTTTTAACGAGAAAAATAATAGATAAGAAACCTTATGTGCCATCTGTTGGTGACGATTTCCCCAAGAATTTGTTTGCAGATCACTTGGCCAAGTATGTCATAAAACAATCTGTGGATGAAGGTAAAACTGTGTTATGCCACACTAGTGAGAATTTAGCATGTAATGTGAGCTCACAGACTTACGTGGATATCAGCAGAAAAGACCAATGTGTGATAAAGAACCAAGAGGCTGAGAAACAAAGCAACGTTTCTGTAATTGTGGAACAACAACAGATGCCTTTGAATAATCCATGTAATTTTCTTCTTTCTCCGACTCATTCTGTTCAGTGTTTTTCAGAATCTAAAGATTGTTGGCAGGAACAAAAAGGACACAGGTTTTCTTCAAAATCACCACCCTCTTACTCCACTGTGACTTTTGCTAGGCGAGGTCTAGAGGACTTTACTGGCACAGGAAGCTGTTCTATAACATACTTAAGCAAGCCCTCAAAAACCCACGATACTCAGAAACCATCCTCAGTACCTGTGACTTACAGGCAGGCTGATTGTACGCTGCACGCCAATAGCTTCTCTTCAGGGATGTTTGGCAGCGAAGATACTTTGCAGATGGAAGATAAATCAAGTCTCAAAGATGGAAATACCCGTGTAATGCCTGGTACGCCCCCGCCAACTCCTCTAGTGCCCTGTCAAAGTAGTTCTGAAAGAAACCTGAGAAAACTGTCTAAGAAACTTAAGGGAGAATTGGCAAAGGAATTTGCACCTGCAACACCACCTTCCACGCCGTACAATCCATCCGTCGCTGGTTTGTCTGACACCAGACACGACTCTTTGGAAAATGAGGAGTTCGTGCTGAAACTCATGCGGTCGCTTTCTGAAGAAGTGGGAAGCAGTGAAGATGAAGATCATTCCGAAATGCCCGTTGAGAAAGAGGAATGTTCAGAAAAAACAATTCAGTATGCGGATTGCTTAGCCAGCCGTATAATTTCACTAGCCACTGGAACGGCTGCTTCCCATTTAGATGATAAAACCAACGCAAGAGGAGCTGGTAGACAGGTTCAGTTGGGTATGCAAAACAGAAGCTGTGAATATGCTGCATTTACAAATAGCCCAGAAGAGACGTGCAGTTCTTTGTGGAATTACGCAGGTGATATGGCAGGGAAAGTCATCAGCGAGGCCAAGAAGATAGTGAAATCAAGGCATTGTAAACTCTTGAGGTTGAAGCGGGTTAACTGCCAGGTGGATTGCCTTTATCTGAGAAAAGGCGATAAAGATTCTAGTTCAAAAGAGCGGTGCGGTCCGGGGCAGGACCAGTGGCCGGGAGAGAGGGATTTGTCCGCGCTTCCTTTGCCGCCAGGTTCAGCCACCACGGGTTTGACTTCCAAATACCCAAGCTGTGAAAGCGTGACTGACGAATACGCGGATCACGTTATCCGAGTTTTGAAAAGAGAAGGCGGTAACGCCGAACTGCTAATGGATCAGTACGCCAGCAGACTGGCTTACCGGTCTCTCAAATCGGGCTTACAGCAAGCCGCTAGAAAATCCAAATGGAGATACAGCAGGAAGATGCTTCCTGGGCAAAACGCGCAGGGAAAGGGTAAGGTGGAGCCGCTCAAAGCGGTGACTAAAGATGCAGCGCAGCGAGTGAGAAGCGGTTTCCGTGGCTGCGAAGAGCAAACGTACGGAAGGGGTACCGGCACGCAGAGGACAGAATGCCCGGAGCTGTTAGGTTTTTCAGAATCCCTTGCGCGCAGTATCACTTGTGATGCCAGGAAGAAACTGAAAACGTCGGGAGCGTGTTTGCCAAAGTCTCTGACGGATTCCTGTCTCTATAAAAAAGCTGAGTTTGATGAAGTCACGGGGGATCTTATTAAGACAAGATTTTCTAGGACATTTCTTCCTTTCTCCCCAGATCATAAACTGTATCATAGTACAGGCAGTTTAAATGAAAGTGGCTACAGCGAAGGCATAATTCAAGCTATAGAACAATATGCCAGGAAAGTAGCAGATGATACTTTAGAAATGGGTTTAGAGTCGGCTGTTCTCCATGTGGCTGAAAACAGAAAAAATGGGGATAGGCTCTCCTATGCTGAGAAACTGTCTCCTTTTTCTGGAACTGTCTGTAGATGCTGCAGTATGAAGGAGCATCGGTACTGTACAGAAAGTACATCTCATCATCAACCCTCTCAAGAATCCTCCATTCCAGTGAGGCATTTGCTTCATTCTGGATTAGGTGGTGCCTGTCAAAAATCAAGAGCCTTTCAGCTTGATATTCCTAAAATTCACGTTGATGTAGAACAGAAGATAGTTGTGTCTGACAAGGGGGCTGCTGCGGCTGTAGAGAAGGCAGAAGGAGAGCTGAGTTACACAAGTCTGACAGCTGACAGTGGTATTGGACAAGATGGAGTCAGTTTTGCTGAAAGCCTTACTACTGAAATAATGACATCAGCTGTGACTAATATTGGTCAGGCAGTTAACATAAGGTAATATTAATTTTCTCTTACTTGTTGCATTCTGTACCAGAAAAGGAAGCATTGTTCACACAAATACGTGCTCAGAAAGATGTTTGAGGTTTTTTTTGGTAGATATGCACAATTTGTTCTGCATGTTTTCTTTTTATTCCTCTGATGATGATTAAATGATTCAGAGCTATTAAAAAAAGTCTTTTTTTCACCTATCTGAGCTTGAAACCAAGGTTTCTACCTATATGAGTATGCATCTATTCCAGTAGGTGACTAATATGTAGAACTTACTTATTTCAACTTGAAATACTGTTGTTTTTACCTGTGGTAGAGAATAGTAGACCTTACACGTTTTACCTGTATTTCCACTTCTGTGCTAAAAAAATAAAGGTAGTTTATTTTTGCTTTTGTCAGTAGGACTAACATCTGGTACTGACCAAACTAGCCATTGCTTTATGGTATGAAGGCTTTATTTTGATTATGGCTATGTTGTGACAGTGTCTTTATTATTGGGGAAAAAAGCCCCCTTACTTAAAGAAAAAACAACTTACTAAAATACACTTTAACTCAGGCAGTAGAGAAGGAACAGACTTTCAAATTCTTGTGTATTTGGCAAAGGCTAATATACTGCTTCTTTTAATAGGCCTGTAAATAGGAAACACGTGCCACAGTCACTTTGGGGCAAACAGCAACTGTTTTTTAAACAGACTGTGCAGTGATGAGACTGACTTGAAATTCCTCTTCTTCAGGTCCAAGAGCAGTCTTTACCATGAAGTTTATTCCACTTTCTAGTAATGTTTATTTTCCTACTTTGTGCGTGTGAATTCCTCACAATAGCCAAAAGTTTCTTTTCCTGGTTTTCATCGTGATGAATAATAAAATTTATTTTTATATGTTCAGTGGCTAAAGGCCATAGGAGGACAGAATTAATGTCAAGGTTGGATATGAAACCCATGCATACTAGTTTCTGTTCCATAGATGTAAATGAAAGCGTTTGTTTTGTGTGTGTGGGTAACTTGTGGAAAACTGCAAGATCTGTGTTAATTTTTATAATTTTTGAATGAAAACATGCAACTAAAAGTTCTAGCAGTGTAAAAGTGCTATTAAGTTACATATGTATAGTGGCTGTCTGTACAACAGAGCTGAGTCCTTAGCGTGTGACCCAAAAAAGAAAAAAAAAATAGTAACAGGGTGACATTTATCTATACCTACAGTATTAAAGATGCTTTTTCTGATTGACTTTTTAAAATATTATTTAAAATTTCTAGTTATGACAACCATAAAATACAGGGTTCAAAGGGATACTGTTTATTGTCTCTGTGACAAGGAGGTGATAGTAGGGCTTTAAGATGACAAAATTTATAAAGGTTTCTTACATCCTCATCTTATATGTGGTATGTAATGGATGTGTTTCTTGACAAACTGCCCTGTGTGGTGAAAAGAACTGTTTCTAGTGCTGGTATAACTAAATAAAACAGGGGGAAAATCACCTTTTTATTGCCCAAATGGGTTCCAGTTCCAACAGTTATTTATTCAAAGCTATGTATTTGTCTGCAAAAAACAATGCTCACTGGAGCAAAGTGTTGCCAGTGATGGGGTTAAGGGTGGCTTTTAAACCAGTGAATGTTACCGTGCCTCCTTGCTATGGTGGTAGTAGCATGATAATTTTTCTTGACCTTTCTACCACTTCATTTTGTATGCAGATAGTCACGGTTTGCACATTCTCATATTATAACCTTTTTCTAAGGAGGTTCAGACTTCTTTAAAGTTATCCAACTGGATCTTTTGAAGTGTCTTTTAAAGCCTGTCTTCTATTGAGCATACTTGCTTGATTGTTTTTTGGATAAAATTTTAAACATGGTTCCTGAGGGGAACATTCTCTACGAGTCGTGTGTTGCTACACTTTCTTAAAGAAGGAAGACAAATCTTTATCTACAGAAAGACCTTGTAAAAAAAAAATGGAATCCTAACATTTTAAACACCAGTGGCTACTTAAGCACTTTGCCTGCAGTAGCAAACAACCTAGCTGGTTGTACTGGAAGTGGGGAGGAGAAGTAGCCAAACTGTCCTGTGGTGGACAAATTCAAAAAATCTGCTTGGAAAGTGTACGTTGATGTACAGCCTGTAAGACTGAAACGTCTTCTGCGATTTACAGCAAATAATCTTCCAAATGAGAGAATTATTTGTGCCACTCGCTCTGTCTTTTAGTGAAAGGATTTCATATAGTAATCCCTGACCTAAACGTTGAAATTTTAATTTCCTTTGGTTGCTCCATTTATTATGTTGAGAATAGGGTACAATTAATGGTTGCCCCCCCCTTATTTTTTTTTCTTGGAATTTAATGTGTTTGAAATGGTGTGAAATTGCTGTGAATGAACTAACACAGATCAGCTTGAAATGTGGTGATGTTTTTGTCTTAAATTTTTGTTCAGCTCTGTTGGAAGAGAAGGCTTTCACTCTGTTGAATCTATTGTTAGCCAGCAGATGAGTCTTAGTATTGGTGATGACAGCACGGGCAGCTGGTCCAATCTGAGTTTTGAAGATGAACATCCTGATGAGAGCAGCAGTTTTCTTCACCTCAGTGACAGGTAACTATAAACATTAGGATACTTAAACAATTATTTTGATGTCAAATTACTTGGCATCAAGTGCTTTTCTTCTGGGGGATGGAGGACAAGAGCTTATTTTGTCTTCAAAGCGCAGTGACCCTTTTATCAAAAGGTCTCTAATATTTGTGTTTTCTTACAAAATGTTTTGGTCCAGGAATGTCCATGCTGTACACTCTGTCATTGAAGTCAGGGAGTCACATCAAGCAAACCTGTACATACCTAATTTAAGTATTAGCAAAAGATGCAGATGCTTTTAAAAAAAACCCAACAATGATGTATAAAATACAACTTGAAAGTACTGTTTATTAGTTTTGCTCTGAAATACTAAAACTTTATGATTAAGAATCTGTTTTATGTAAATTAATCTGCCCTTGAAGAATTTGCATGAGGAGCTTTAACAGCATTTTTTGTCTTTTTTTGGGACTTGAATTTGTAACCTGTTCTAATTGATGCTGGTGGACTATTTATGTACTACTAACCAGGAGCTTACAGGTTTGTAATACTGGAACTTACCCATTAAGGGAAGTAAAGTTTTCCTTAGAGCTTCTCATTGCACTTCCCCTGGCTGATTGATAACTAACAAAATTAGAATGGGAATTCTAAAAACGTGCAATGTCTCTGCCTGTTGCCAGGGAGAGCTCTGTTGAGAGTTACGACCCAAGCTTCTGTATAAGGAATATACAAGGAATGAGTAAACTTAGTTTTTATGATTGATATGCTACTTACATTACTGTAGAAAGTTCAGCATTTCTGTTGAAGAGCAGCAGAACTGGGGGAGAGGATTTTTCTTTCTAGCTAGTATTTCCAGCATCACTGAGATTAAAGAAAATATGGGAGATATGCTTCCTTAATGTAATGTACAAATGGGTTATTTTGTACCAAAGTAAAACTACTCACTTAAGTATATACAATATTTTTTCATGTTATGCTTAACTAAATACTTTAATCAAACCACTACTATAATTTATCAGTTATACAACTGAATAATTTTGCAAGAGAATACATTGCCTTAAAGCTATTTTAACATCATCCATTGAGTGAGTGAAAAGGAGTTTAGATTTATGTGATGAATTTTGGAGTATAAGCAATAATATTCAATATATTGGCAGTTACAAATAATGAATAAAATATAGGTCAATTGATGTTAGGGGAAAAAAAAAGGTTTAAGGAATTGTTGTACCTGTAGTGCTTATGTTGTATTTGTTGTTTGTTTATCATCCCAAAACCAGATTTAAATGAAAAGAAAGTAATTTCTGTAACTTGAAGAAAATCGGTGGCTTATTAGAGGAGGAGTGAACTAAATTAGCATTTTACTCGGGGAAGGGGAGGCTTAATTTGGACAGCAAGGTGTAGGAGAAGAAATTGGCTTGCACAAATCGAACAGCTAGTTTTCCAAAGCCAACTGTGGATTGGTTGGAAAGGAACAGCACATGTGTTCGTTGTTGTTGCTGAGATTTCGCAGGTGGAAGTGACAGGACCTTGGATTATTGCCCTATGTAAAAAGATACTGGGGGGGTGAGGAGGGGAGGAGAGACCTTCTGTAACTAAACAAGGATCAGTAATAACACCGTTAGTGGAAAAGTACTTGCATCTTCTAGGGAAATAAAAAATTGCATGGCAGTGATGAAATTTATTACTTTTATTTCCTCTTTTTAACATAAGATGTTTTATTAAACAGGAAAATGCCATTCAGTTGTAGAAGGGCATTAATTATGCAGTTGCAACAGTTGAAAGTTTAGGTTTTTTGTTGGTTTTGTTGTTGTTGCTGGGTTTTTTCCCTTACAGTTAGGGCCATCTGTTTGAAAAAAAATACTGTGCTCATTACATGTAAACCCTGTCGATTTGAAACATTTAACTGTACTGTCAGGTAGCGTTGCTCCTCTGGCAGCTATTTCTTTTCCTTCCTGTGTCTTAAGAAGCTGTCGTCAGTCTTGCTTGTACCGTCTTGTAGGTACTCAATGGCGTTAGACCAATTTGTAGTGCTGGTACAATATAACTAAGCAGCACAGTGAACATCAGACAAGTTTCACTTGGTGAGGGAGGACCTTTGCCTTACTGCAGTATTTTCCAAGCTATTTGCAGTGTTCAATGGATACTGGTACTTGGGACTCCCTTAGCTAGCATTTTGGGGAATCACTGTCATAATAATAAACCAAGAGATTCTGTTAATGGTTGTTGAAATTTTTTTTGGAACACAGGATCAGAATCCCCAGAAAGCAACACAAGAGTGCAAGCTACAGTGGTTCAGTTCAATTTACCTTGCAATACTTTACTTCAGGGGAAAAAAAAAAACCCAAACATTTTTTGTAGCGCTCTATTGAAACGGTACGTGCCCTCTGTGTCTCAGATGTGTATTAAAATTGTACTTCACAGAACATCAAACCATCTGTAAACAAGGCAGCAAGACAACTTGGAAATAATTATCAAAGCATGATCCCTGCAGTTCCATTTGAATGGAAATGGGAATGAAAGTTCCTTAGCAGACTTGGTAAAGTTAGTTGTGCGGGGGAGTGCTTGTATCTTCTGCTTTGCATGCTTGATATTAGTGACTTTAATTTAGAAATAAAATAGTCTCAAACTTTTTCTATAGTTAATGTGTAGGTAATAGGTGTAGACAGAGACTTAGGCTTTTCAAGGGGTTGAATCAGAGCATTCAGATTAGGTTATAATTCAGAGCAGAAGCCTCTTGCCTTTGACTGTGTGTACATAATGCAGAATCTCAAAGTAGATGATCTGAGTTAGAGTTCCCAAAGATACAGTGTATGTGTGTATATATATTTATATGTATGTATATATATATATATATATACACAGATATACATAAAAGTTGAAAGCTTTTCTTGTTCTTCTGGCTCATGTTGAAGAACTGCATGAAACATTATAGAGGCATTATGCTGCCTCTCTGTTGCTTGTTCTGTTGCTGCAGTACTTTATTTTCAAGGCTATTAATTTGGCATATTACAACAAAATAAAGGCCACATTACAAATAAGGTCTCATGCATTGTAATCATATAGTTAAATATACGGTTATTTCAGTCCAAGTTTGACATCTTAAAAAAAAAAAAAAAAAAAAAAAAAAAAAATTTCTTACCTAATCAGGATA